>JBBPMA010000237.1:0-34450 GCA_038090075.1 Xanthoconium purpureum | reverse complement strand
GGGTGAAGTCTTGGAAGTTTCGTTTCCTCATGATCTGACGAGCTGTTTCATATGCCACTAATGCCTCCTTTTGTACTTCTTCCAAAGCAGATAGCCAGGTCTTCAGGGCAAGGATGAAGGTTTTTCCCAAAGGGGGATATGCCCAAGGTTCATATCCATAGAGAAGGGAGAAGGGAGAAACTTTGGTTGAGCTATGTGGGACCGAATTGTGATGAAACTCAGCTATGATGTCTGACCATTTCTAAGGGTTGTTGGTGCAGAAGATGCGAAGGTACATTTCAACTTCCTGGTTGACACGTTTGGTTTGTCCATCTGTCTGGGAATGGTACACAGTGGATAGTTTGACATCATAGTGGAGAAGTCAAGCAAGTTCTCTAGCAAAGGCTGATGCAAACTGTGGACCTCAATCTGAGATCAGGGAGTTGTGGAGTCCAAACTGTTTGAAGACATATGAGACAAAAAGTTGGGCAACTCTGGTGGCATCAATTGTTTTGGAGCAAGGTATGAGAATTACCCCCTTCATAAGGCCATGGTTGACCACGACCATTAATGAGTCATGTCCATTAGAGGAGGGGAGATCGGTGATGAGGTCAACAGAGAGCTGTTTAAAGGGGAGATTACAGGACAAGGGGATGGGCATTAGTGAAGGACAGGTGGGATGGTGGTTGACTTTGTTTTGTTGACAAGTCGTACAACCAGATATGAATGCATTGACAAAGGAAGAAAGACTGGGCCACCAGAAGTCATGTTCTAGTAGTGCTTTAGTGTGGAAGCATCCCACATGGCCAGTGGTGGGAGATTCATGTATAGATCATAGGATGGCCTGTCATTCATGTGGGGGAATGTACATCCAGTTCTTAAAGTAATGGTGTCCATTGGTCATGTGTCAATCACTTGTGGAGGAGTGAGGGAACAAGGGTGATCCTTGCTGGAGGTTTTCAAGGGCTTGGAGAACTAGGGGGTCCAACTGGAAGGAGGATCTAATTTTCCTAGCTAGGGTGAGGTCCAAGGCATTGATGACCACTGGTTCTGGACAAATAGACATGTCCACATTGTCTTGGATGGTGTCAACATGGTCCCATCAGGAAAGTGCATCTGCTGGGCCCATCTTCATTCCTGGGGTGACTTGCCATCACAGGTCAAAGTCTTGCAGGAATAGGGACCATCTGGCTTGTCGTCTGGACAGTTTCCATGAATCCTTGATGTACAAGAGGTTTTTACAGTGGCTCAAAAAACCGTCCCAATGTTTGAATGTTTTTCACTAAATGTGATGGTCACCAATAACCCCTAATCCTCACCCTAACATATGAGTGGACAAAATAAAGTACTCACTCTTGGCTTTCTATAAGTGCAGGGGTCAAAGGATTTGGTTAAGATTTGATGAAATGGCAGTCATATCAAAATGACAACTCATTGGGACAATTTTTTGACTTTGTACAAGATGGAGTATTTAATACTTGGTATGACCTCCCTTGGCCTTGATAACTGCTTGTACCCTTCTAGGCATGCTTTCTATCCATTTCTGACACTCTTCCACAGAAATCTTCCTCCACTCCACCACCACCCTATTTCATAACTGATGAACCCCTTTTGGAGCCTTTTCATAATCTGAAAGGTGTCTTTTGAGATGATGCCAAGTGTGTTCAATGGGATTAAGGTCTGGAGACTGAGCAGGCCAATCAAGAAGCTTGATACCTTGCTCCTCAAACCAGATCTGAGCTCTTCTGGAGGTATGCTTGGAATCATTATCCTGCTAAAAGATAACTTCATCTTCAGGATTCCCAGATTCCTCCACACTTTGCAGCAATTCTTTCTCCAAAATGGCCACATACTGTTCAGCATCCATCCTCCCCTCAACCTCACTCAAAAACCCCACTCCATTCCACCCTATGCAGCTCCAAACCATCAGTGATCCTCTCCCAAACTTGGCTATACCTTTGATCTCTCTAGAAGTTAATCCCTTTCCTTTCTTTTTCCACACATACTCCTGTCCATCTGACCCAATCCTATTGATTTTGGTCTCATCTGACCAAATAATCCTCTTCCAGTCCCCTTCCTCTAGCTCTACATCTCTCCTTACCTCCTTTATCCCCACCTTTGTCTGGATCTGAAAATCCAGCAAGAATATGGTGGCTCCTACTCTGAAGATAATGACCTCA
Source organism: Xanthoconium purpureum (assembly GCA_038090075.1). Taxonomy (NCBI): domain Eukaryota; kingdom Fungi; phylum Basidiomycota; class Agaricomycetes; order Boletales; family Boletaceae; genus Xanthoconium; species Xanthoconium purpureum. The sequence continues at coordinate 32,291 of JBBPMA010000237.1, read as the reverse complement.
ATACCCTTGTGGAGTACCACTAAGGATCTTGGTGTTCTTGAGCCTGGGGCTCAAATCTATGAAAGGGGTAATGTTATGATTTAGTTTCTCTGTGTATCTTCCTTCCTGGTGTCTGTGATCTGCTGCCCTTATTTTTCCTTTGCTTCTACTTACACCAAGACTGATCTCTATTTACTTACTTTGTTTCCTTTCTCTCTCTCTCTAACTTCTCTAGCGTGACTCACTGCATGACTTATTACCTATGGACTGCATCCCTCCTATATCTACTTTTCTTGTGGTAGATACATTTCTCCTGACCTTCCCTAAAGGTATTATATAATTCTGTAGTACTTAAATGCCTGCACAGCCTGTATCACTCTTCATTCTTGTTTGCAATTACAGCATTGCTACTTGCATCCACAACCACCTGTTGTAACTTCACTTTACTTAAAGTGTTTCCTTTTGAGATAACCCTTGAGACTTCTTGAGGATGCAATGTCTCTTCATGAGTACCTCCCTCAGAGTAAGTACCCTAGATCCAAGAATGCAAGTTGAACAACTCACGTAATAGCAACTGCAAGTTGCTTTACCTGGCTGGTCTAGATACAAAGGGACTAAAGAAAAAACATCTTGGTTACTGGCTACCAAGCTTGATCATGCCTTGGAACTCATTGCCAACTTTCATCTTTGGTATCCAGACAAATCCAGTCCTTATGCCAGCTCATGACACAATCAAAGCTGCAATCAATTTCTTTATTTTTTAAAAGGGCAGTGAAAACACTATGCTACACTTCACTTCTGTCCACATCCATACTGGACTGTGCTTCCTTTTCCTCCTCCTTCTTATCTTGCTTTCTTAACTCTGCTTTTAATCCTTCCCTCATCTCCTCTGCCTTTTCATCCTATAATTCCCCCACCTCTTCCTCTTCCATATCTGGAATTCCTTCTGAATCCTCTGGCAATTCCTTTCCATACAACTTCTCTGCCTTCAACTGGACCAGTTGGTCCAGAAGAAGATTCTGATAGTAAAGGCATTGGTTCTGCACCCTCACCATCCCCTTCAATGCCTTGATGGCATCTGTGATCTCCCCTATCAACTTTATTCAATCTGGACCTCCCTTCTCCAAAACCCTTGATCCACCAGCCTCTGTATCCTCCAACCATGCCTTCTTCTTATCCAGCTGCTTCTGTTCATCCTTTGCCTCCTGCTTCTGCCTCAGCACCTTTTTCATGCTCACACTTGCCCTTCATGGCCTTACACACCTCACAAGATATCAACTTGCCCCTCCCAGGAGCTCACACTCCAACTCCCTATCCTTGCATCTCTGGCATCCTGGATCCAAAATCTTAACCCTGCCCTTCTCTTTATCCTGGCTTGGTCTGGCCCTCTGCTCTGCCCAGACTTGCTCAGCCTATTGGAAGTTAGCACAATTTAGTGGACAATGAAGCACTTATTCTTTTTTGGGCTGCCTCTTCCACAGCCTTGTGCTTGGCCATCTTTTTGGCCCTCAGACACACCCTCACCTTCTCTTCCTCCACCTTACAATGAGCTTCTTCTGCCTTCCTCTGCTTTTCTGCCTCTTCACCTACCACCTGGTGCCATTTCTTCTCCACATTCTTTGCCTCAAACAATGTGTTGGGATTGTTGTTGTTGTCAACAAGGTGCTTTTTTGGCCAGGTGCAGATATCTTGGACATAGGAAAAGTTGGACATGGTGATGGTTGATAAGAAAGAAGTGCAAACAGGACACCCCAGACTTTATACCCCCATTATATTTTCAGACTCTGAATTCCAACTCTGCATTGTGTTCCTCATTTTGGCCTTCAAGGGTTCAGGCCTAAAGGGGGGATATTGTCATATTTCACACAATTGACCAAGTCCATTCCAATCTTTTGAGTCACTTCTGGATATATCAAACACTAACTCTGATGCATTCTTGACCAGGATGCATCTCCTGACATCTGGATTTGTATCAGGGACTTTTTTTGTTACTCTACATTTCACTTATCTCCATCCATACTAGTTTCATAGCATTCTAGCCACCAATGCTATAAACTTGTGCCACATGTCTGATCTTCAGACAGCCAGTGCACAGCCTTGCATTTGTATAATTACTCAGCTCTGTTCCTCCATGACAAATCCTGTCCTTCTCTGTAATATAAGTACTGTACTCCCCAAGCCATGTATTTCCTCAGTTCAAATATCAACTAAGATATCACTCCCCTCTGACCTCTACTTGACTTTGTTGCTGTGCAACATTAAAGTCTTTACTTCCAAGTTACCTCTGAGTTCTGAAATTCAGGACCAGACTTAGGCAAGGGCACAGTGCTCCTCTCCAAGTCACTGAAGCCAAGTTCCATCTGACAGCTAATCTCTGGAAGTTCTGGAAATAGTTCAGGAGTTGACCCAATCTTGACAAGAACAAGAATAAGGAAAGATACATGCTATGTGGGTATTTAAATACTACTAGTTATATAATACTGTTTAGAGAAGGTCAGGGAAACATATCTACTATAAGAGAAGTAGATATAGAAGGAGTGCAGTCTGTGAATAGTAAGTCATATGAGAGAAGTCAAGGAGAAAGAAAAGGGACTGAGCATGAGCAGGTAAAGGTTGACCTTTTCATAGCTTGGAGTGAAAGAGAAGTAAGGTCAACATACAATAAAAATGAGAAAAGAAATGACACAGAGAAATTGAATTGTAACAGATTTAAGGAAACATTTGACCTCCTTACTAATGGTGGTGAGGCCATTTTCCAACAAGTCCATCTAACCATAGCTTGGCAGTTTTCTTGCAGAGCTTGTTGTATGCTTTGGCCAAGTTTGACAAACTGATGTCAACATTGCTTGATGGTGATGCTGTAAATGCAGGATTGATTACTGGATAATGTAGGCTGTTTTTGCTCAGCAATGACCCATAATTAGAATACAATCAAATCCTAAGATAGTGTTATGGGCCTTTGCCTGAAATAAAATAGGCTACCTACTTGACAGTGGTCAATGCACACCAATATCTTCTACTATGCATTTGCTGGGATGGACAAGGACTGGCTGAGATGGATCAGCCAATGATTGTCTCCTAACCACTAAAGGCCTTTGGCACTGACACTTAGGTGGAGGGGAGGAGGCATTGCTAAGCTGATTAGCATTGTTGGTGGTCATGGAGAGAGGCTTTCTGGATAATGTTTCCTTGTAACTACTTTTGCTTAACATTTGGATAGCTTGGGTATATCCTGCTGGGCAACCAAATATGCTTACCAACATTTCTGCTGATTGATAAAGTATATCCAAGCTTGTTGAAGTTGCACATTTTGCATACTTTATTCTTGCTGACAATATAGGTGAATTTGCTGGCACAATGGCTGCATGGATTTTTTCATGATCCACTTGATCCCCTCCATGGTTTGTGCACTGTCTGCCATAGGACAAACATGAATCAGGTGTGACTCTTGCTGCATGTGTTGTAAGCACTCTTGGGATTACATTGGCAAGATTGCCTTTAAGGCTTGTCTCACAATTTTGGCTTATCCTTTTTGTCCTCAGCAGCCATTGCTTTGGGTTGTCATTCCCAACTAATGGCCTCTTCCCTTGCCTTGATGGCCTTTGCCTTTCCTTTGTTCTCTATTAGCATGATTCCCTTTAGAATCCCTGCTTTGACTATTGCTTTGGCTGTGTCCTGCTGATTGTTCAACTGACCAACTAATTAGCTTGCTTAGTGCTCCTTGACAATCTTTTCTAGTGTTCTAAAGTCTGGTCAAAAACTGGCACAAAAAATCAGTGCCCAGACCAAATTGCAACTGGTTTGGACTGGACTGCAAAGTTTAGATTCAAATCTAAATGGTCTGGTTGCCTTTTTTCAAAAGAAAACATGGACTGGACTGAATTGGCTCCCATTAATGGTACTACATACCCCCTACTTCTTTGAATATTTTGAGATTTTTACAGACTTTTCCTAAATACATTTAAGTATAAAATATGACATCTGGTATAGGAAATGGATATATTTCCATGATTTGTCAGTCAATTTCCATAATCTGTGGCTTAGCAGAGAGCCCAGAATCTGGATTACAATTGTTTCTGTCAAATTTGACCAGATAGATCAAGTAAGGATTAGGTATCAACCAGATCTTTCAAAAAACTGGTCTGGGCTGTGGTTGCAACTACCAAGGAATCATGGACTGGTTTTTACCAGTCCAGTTGCTGGTTGCCAGGTTTGAAAACATTTCTAGAACTGATTGTGGTCTGATTGTACACTTTTGGAGATCAAAAACCAGACTGGACCAGACTTTAGAACACTAAACTTCTTTGAGCCTGCTTTCCCCTTCCCTTTGTGATTCACTTCAGAGGGCCCTGGTTGCATCTCCTGTTCCTGGCCAAGGGTCAATGTTTTCCCCTTGATTTTCCCAGGGCCAAGAGCCCTAACACAGAATAGCCTGACTACTCATTTTCTTTAATGTCAGCTCTTCCACTATTATGTGAGTTATTGAACCTGCATCCATAGAGTTGTTTGTCTTGAGGAAGGTACTCACAAAGAGACACAATGTCCTCAAGAGCAAACCAAAGGTTAAGACTTAGAATGGCAAGGGTGAGGGACACAAGAGGAATGCTGTTATTGCATAGATTGAGAGTGAAGAAAGAAAGTACAGGCTGCAGAGGTATAAGTACTATTGAGTCATGTGCTAAGGAAGCACATAGAACTGGGTAGAACTGTATGACTAAGAAGGGCAATGAGACAAGCATAAGAGAGCTAGTCTGAGGAGTGAGTAGTCCATGAGAGAAAGTAAATATATTAAGGTGGTAAGAAGAAAGGGCAAGAGTGAGGTCCCAATGCAAGAAGATATCTATTGGTCTCCTTGTGTAAGGGAGCAAAGGAATAAGGGTGGCATGCAATGGAAAGGAGGAGAAAATATAACATAAGAACTGAATTATAACATCCGCTATTGGCATGGTATCCACCTTATATTGCTTGCCCTTCAAAGTGGTGGATGTTGGTGCCTTTGTATTGACATTGTTATTATTATTATTTTTCACGTGGTTCCTTTGCTGGCCCTTTGATGTGGTGATCAACCCCCATACTGGCTTATTGCTTGATCCAGCATGTGCATTCCCATCTTTATGGGCATTGGAGATACAAATATTGTCATCACCTCTTGAAGAGGTGTCCAAGTTGAATGTAAAAGATTAGCTCCAGGATGTTGGCTTCAATCAGGGATAGTCCAGTTGAATGGTGACATCAGCTTTGAAAATAACATCCTAGTCCAGCCACCAGGCATTGTCAATGCAGAGACTAAATGTTAGAATTTAGTTTCTGTGCTACACTTTTTTTCTTGTTATTATCATTTATTGTCCCTACTTTTCTTTTGCTTCTTTCCAGCAGAAAATGGACAGTTACCTACTCACATTAGATCCACATACATGCAGTATCTTCTTTTCCTGATCTATTTTGCCTATTATGGACTGCCTACTCCTTAGATTAGTTCTCTTGTGCTAATCTTGTTTTTCTCCACCTAGCCACCTTGTTCTACATTGTTTTATGTGCTTTTTTGCATGTGAGCTGTAGTACTTATACCTTCACAGCATGTATTCCTCTCTTTACTCTTGATTTACGCAATAACAGCATTGTTTTTTGTGGCCACAATATCTAGTATTTTCTTTGCTCTTGTCAATCTAAGTTTCAACATTTGACATGCTCTTGAGGATTTGTGTCTCTTCATGCATATCTTTCTCAAGACAAGTAACCCTAGATCCTGGACATAAGTTCAACAACTTGTGTAACAAAAGATTAAGAATATCCTTTGTTCCTTCTATTTAGGAGTAGGGTCATTCCAGCCAACCAAAGATTTCCCCTCAAAGATCTAAAAAGTGCTTTTTCACACCCAGTGATTCAAAAGAACCACAGAAACTCCAGACCACCCAGCACCCCCTAGGCCTTGTAGTCACATCCCAAAATACATCCCCACCAGATCCAACACTCCACTGGATCCATATGTGATCCTACTTGAGCAAACCTTTAGAAAGTGTGTGGCAGGAAACAACTATCCATTGAATCCAACACTCCATTCTTCACCCTTATCTAAACCCAATGTTCTAGGAGCTCTTACATCCTCAACCAATCAACCCAGTATCTTATCAGTAAACCCTTTGCCTTCAAGTATTCCTCTAATCACTGTGCCTCTACCCCCACCATCCAGCACACTGCCAATCTGTTATAGATTTCATATCCCTTAACAAAGTCCCCTCTTTTTCCCTAGCTCCCTATGACAACCTCTTCACTTCCCTCAAAGACTTCCTCATCCTGTACTATACACCACTAGACTCCTGGACACTCCCATCCAGGTCTGGTTTTTCTTTCTAGATCTATCTTGGTCTCTGCATGTAGTGTTTTAAAATCTGGTTGTGTTTGGTTTTTTTGTTATTTTGTTGGGCAGACCAGGCTGGACTGGTAAAAATCACTTCCACAAATATGTTGGACTGCAACTGGACTGTCCTGGACTGGTCCAAAACTGTCTGGTTTATTTTTGGATCAGTTCAGACTGGTTTCAAGCAAAACTGGACTTTCTGCTATGGATTCAAGAAAATTATGCTTTGGATTGGTGGGATGGAATGTAGTACCTACTTTTGGCTTTTTATAGACCCTTGAGTTAAGGAATTCAGCTGACAGAATCAAAAGATATGGGTGTTTCCACATCACATGTCATTTTCAAATTGATCAATCCAAAACATACTGTATAAAATCCAATAAAATAACTAAAATTATGGAAAAATTTGGAGATGTGGCCCTAGATAGGGGGGCCTATGCACATCAATCCAGTCTGAAAAAAGACCAGTCTTTACATTCCAGCCAAAATTGAAGGACTAGACTTTTTGTCTTTTGAATTCAAGGCAACTGGACTGCTTTGGATTGGTTCTAATTGATTGGGTCTGGTCTGGTTGCCAGTCTTCTGCTGGTCTGGCAACTGGACCTTAAAACACTATCTGCACAGTTAGGCTTGTATCTGCCATTGTTTCTCAGACTCTTTCCAGATCCATCTCAACTTCCTGCATGTTCTATACCCTTTTTGCTTCTAATTCTGCATTTCTTTTGTGACACAGAACTCCATCCCCCTTTTGAAATGGCACCCCATCAGTCTCCTGTATGTTTCCCTTTCTACTCTTCTTGTAACTCTCCACCTCTCTTTTATGGAATGGATCCTAAATGGTTTTTTGCTTTTCCTCTTATATCTTCATTTTTTCCTGGTTCATGCACTTCCTATGAGGTATATAAACCCCTCAGTACTCTGTACTTTTCCTCAGCTAGTTCTATGCATCTGCATTAGTAATCTAGTTATTTCAAGGGCTTTGCTGTCCTTGAGCCCAGTTACCTTCTGCTTTCTATAGAAGAGGAGCATACTTATCACTTTAAGCTTTACTATCATCACTTGGAAGGCCCCACCAATAAGCACTTGCTGTCCTAGGCTACACCAATAGATCTGTTGGCCACTTTACTTAGAAACTCCAGAAAGTCTCCTACAGAATGAGACTAGAGAACTATGCTTGATGTAACAAAAGAACTAGCTTCTCTTACTGCTTCAACTACTATGCTTGAAGTGTAACCAACTCCCACCACATGCAGAATTAATCTCACTGATCTACTCAGTCAGTAAGATCAAAACCTGCCCAGCAACTCATCCTTGGAAGCTTTATTCACTTCTCTTGAGGACTTGCCACCTTCACTCCTGGCCACCCTGTCTTAACCTTGCCAACAAGTGCAGCTATCCAGTTTTTCATACAGACAATCCCCTTATCTCTTGACACCATCGACCACCTGGCCCTCTTTCATCTCTCATTCTTTCCTCTTTTGTCCTACCACCCCATCTTTCCTTTCCACCATTCCCATTGTGACTGATCCTTCCCAGGAGTCAATCCCTCACACCAGTGTTGAAGAGCCCCAAAACACAGACCCCATCCTTACAGATGAACAAGTATGAGCAGATTGTTATTGTGTTGCTCTCACAAAATATCTCTAAAACAACCCACCTGTACCCAACCTGGAACTGAATCAGGAACCAGACCATGACATTGATCTTTCTGATGACAAAAACAATATAACCTCCCTAAAAGAACTTAAAGTGGGACTTCCTAGAGACTTCTCTGGCAAACAAGAGGATGCCAACAGATGGATCCTTGCCATAAACAGTGCCAAATACAATGATCAGGCTAAAACCCTGACCTTGCTCAACAAAATGGGACATGGACATGGAGCTTCCTTCTCAGAAGGTTGGCTTATAAAACTCAATGACACCACCATTACAAATGAGGAAAAGACTTTCACCAAACTCCTCACTCACTTTGCTGAAGGGTTTCACCACAGACCTTCACTTTAAAGCCCAGAATAGACTTGCTAGCATGTGCCAGGAAGACTCCAAGTACAATGGACACTTTCATAAGTTCAAGGCCAACTTCAAACTCAAAGTGTCATGAGCTGGACTTGACAACCCCAACAACAAGCATGTCCTCATGGATATGCTCAGTTGAGCCATCTTCCCAGACCTTGCTTACAAAATGACCATGCTATCAGACAAACCCATCTTGTACAAGGTGTGGCTCAAAAAGATGGGACAATCCTTTGACATCATGTAATATATAAAGAAACTTTGAAGTGGAGGGACCTCTTTTAGGACTTTGTGCAACCAAAGCACTCACCATGACCCCAACATTATGGATGTAGATAGGATTTGCCTTACTCTTGCTCAAAGAGTGGAGTACAAAAGAAACAATAAATGCTTCACTTGTCACAAGGTTGGTTGCTTTTTATGCAACCACTTACATGGAGGAACTCCCCCAAAGGGTCCCTTCTATACTCAGACCAACAGGAACCCCATCTGTCCTTGTCCCCAAAATATTAGAACCACAGGCACTATACCTCCCACTAACAAGGTGCTAGACTGTATCAAGAATATGTGGAACAACTCTAAGCTCTCAAACAATAAGATCTTATGATCCCTTCACATCATCTATAACAACAATGTTGACAAAGAAGGTGAACACATCAACTACATTCCCACTGAGGATACCCCCAAAGAGAATCCTCAACCAGATTTTTAACTGGAAGGAATGCCTCAATATCTTCTTCTTCTTATATTAGACCAATCTTTGTAACTGGTGGTAAATTGAAGTCCATGAAAATTCCTGCTTCACTTTACTCTGGTTCCTTTGGAAAATTTGTTGACCTTCCAGCTTTCATTGACTCTGGGGCCACTGCTTGCTTCATCAACCATGATCTGGTCATCAAAAACCACTGGCCCAAAGAATGCCTCATCAATGTGGCCCATAATACTAACAAAACCTCCAATGCCAAAAGAGTCCACCCACTTTCAGGTACAGCTCACCCTTTGCTTAGGTGAAAAAAAAGAAAAATGCTGGTTTTTCATTGTCCATCTAGGAAGTGAAAACCTCATCCTAGGCCTCCCATTGCTTCAAGATACCAATCCAGTCATTGACTGGGCCTCTGGAAAAATTAACATCCCAGAATCTAGAGCCTTTTCCAGATATAATTTATCCAATGCCATCTACCAACAATATCTCATCTGTTACTTGAATATTGACCCCAATATGAAGCTTAAAGAGCTCATCATCCACCAATTGAAACACATCCCCATCATTGCTGGAATCTGAAAAATGACCATCTCCACTAACTTTGCCCAACATGCCCAACAAGCAAAACACAAACTCCCCAGCATCTACAAAGAATTTGCTGACATCTTTCAAGCCAAAGACATGGACAGTCTACCTCCTAAGTGAAGCTTTGACCACACTATCCAACTAGAAGATTTCTTCACTCTCCAATGAGCCAAGTCTTATCCACTCAACCCTACTGTACAAGAAGTCTGCAAAGCCTTCTTAAAAGAACATCTTGTAAATGGATGGATCTGTCCATCACAATCTTCTCAGACCACTCCATTTTTCTTCATTCCAAAGAAAGACAGAACCCTTTGACCTTGCCAAGATTACTAATACCTCAACCTCCACATGGTCAAAAATGCCTACCCCCTTCTGTCTATTTCTAACCTTGTAGACAAGCTAAAGTATAATAAGCTTTTCACTAAATTTAATGTCTAATGGGAATACAACAACATTTGCATTTAATCCAAGGATACCTGGAAGGTGGCCTTCTCTATGCTGTTTGGCCTTTTTGAGCCAACAGTGATGTTCTTCAGCTTATCCAACTTCCCAGCCACCTTTCAGGCCTATATGAATCACATCCTCACCAATTTTATCAATGAAGGCTGGCTGATCATATACATGCATGACATGCTCATACACTCAGAGGATGATCTCTCTCTCCATCAAGAGAGAACTAAATGCATATTACAATGTCTCAGGGAACAGTGACTTACCCTAAAACTCACCAAATGTACCTTCAACTCCAAGAAAGTCAACTACCTCAGTCTTGTCATTACTCCTGGGAGTATCCACATGGACCCCACCAAACTCTTTGCCATTGAAAAATAGGAAGCCTCCAAAAGCATCAAAGGAGTCCAATCCTTTATTAGCTTCTCCAACTTTTATCAGAAATTCATACCTGGATTTTCTGATCTCACCAAATCTTTGCTATCCCTAACTCACAAGAATGCCACTTGGAGTTGGACCCCTGATTATGCAAAAGCATTCTCCAAAATCAAGAACACCTTCTTATGCAAACTGGTACTGGCCTTCCCTGATGTAGAAAAACCTTTCTTTGTCATGACAGATGCCTCTCTCATCACCTCCAGTGCCATCATTATGCAAGAAGACTCCAATGGTAACCTCCACCTGTATGCCTACCTCTCTAAAATTTTTGCTCCTGCTGAGTGTAATTATAACATATATAACTGCAAACTTCTTGTTGTCATTCATGCATTGGAGGAATGGTGACATTATCTCACCAGCACCCAGCACCATATCACTATCCTCATGGATTACAAAACTGACTTGCTTCAAATAATCCTGTGCCCTCTTCCATTGTCAGATAAAATGGCAAATGTTTCTCCAGGACTATGATCTCTTCTGGATCCACATTCCTGGCTTTCAAATGGGCCCCACAAACACTCTGTCATGTATTCATAACATTGACCTTTCTTCTGATAACACTGAGCAAGTTCTTTTACCAGGACTTCAAATCAATCTACTCAATGATGCCCTTACTGCCAAATTCACTGAATTCATGCCTTTTGATCAATTTGTTATCAATGCACTTCATTTCATTGAAGCAGACACCATTTTCCTTCCTTGGTCTTCCCCTGGTGACTGGTACTTTGACAAGGGTGCTCTTTACTACAAGGTGTTACATCGAGCATTGCTTTCTAGAGTTCCACAAGGGAAAGTGGCCAATAGATCTTGTTGATGTAGCCTAGCAGGCAAGGGCTTATTGGTGTGGCCTTCCTGGACAAGAGTATTGTCTTGAAGTGATACTAAATGGATCTTTGAGGAGGTTGGTGATTGGGTAAAGCACACAGATTAAGTGTGAACATGAGTATCCTCTCAACTGTGAGATGGATAGGAGGTCTCAAGGAACTGGTGAAGGAGCCTTGGAATGGACTAGATTACAATATGAATGCATGCAACTGGAGTAGGACAAGTGAATGCCTATGATGACCAGAAAGCAAAGCAAATGTGTAGAACTAGCTGAAGAACTCCAGCGTACATGGAGGGGTTTATACACCCATAAGGTAAGTGCACAGACCAAGGGAATAGTAGAGATAAAACTGGAGACAGAAAGCCATCAGGGGTTCATGATAGTATAGGGAAAAGCAGGAGCCCAAAAAAGAGGTAGCTCTGTAAAGATGACTGTGCTTCATTCAATGGAAAGGGAGCAGAATGTCATATGTTTCTTGAATATCCAAAGGGGAAAGGCAGAGAGCCATGAAAAGAGCAGAAGGGGGGACATATGGGAGATCAAAGGAGTGCTGTTCCAAAAGAGTTAGCAAAACTCTGTATCACAAAAGAAACTATGGAATTAGAAGAGCAGAAGAATATTGGACATATGAAAAGCCAAGATAAAAGGGGAAAGAGATCAAGACATATCTGGAAGGTGGAATGCCAATAGGATATGAGATCTAGACATGGCAGATAGAAGCCTAACCATGCTGTAAGATGGAGTTTGGTGGTATTCCTATGGCAAAATCCAGGAGTGAAGGAAGGTCAATGAATTGGTTGTCCACAAGTGATGTAAGTGGGTTAGAGAGATTCCTTGGGGGAGTTTCCATAGGGAGGGCGATTTAGTGGGGAAGGTACCAGCAATAAGTAGTGTGGTACCAAGGATGGTCAAGGGGTGTTACTTGGAATAAGCACTATAGGTGGTGCAGAGAGAAAGGTGTTCAAGGATTTTCCTGGTTGAGGTGTTGACTTCAGGTAAATCTGTAATACAAGGCACATCTCTACATTTTGGAACCTGCTTGCCACCAGCTGGTCTCCTCCATCCATGAGTCTCCTGCAGGTCATCATGGCAGTTATTTCCACACCATCAATCTCCTCCAAAAGAACTATTGGTGGTTCAGTATGACCATGTTTGTTCATAGATTCATTGCAGGATGCATTCCCTGCCAGTTGTGCAAAATCAACACCCACCCCAGTGCCCCCAGTATTTTCCCTATTTCCTCCTCAGCCACTCACCTCAACAAATCTCCATGAACCTCATTACCAATCTTCCCACTGGTCATGGTTGACCATGGCCTTACTAAGGGAGGACCAACCCAACAAATGGTCTGAGCTCCTATTTATGGCAGAATTCTCTTACAACTCTGCCACCCATTCCATTACCAACCAAATGACATTTTTCCTCATGATGAGATGCAAACCCCATGCCCACCCAAGGATCAGACAAATGTTCCTTCCTAAACTAGAAAAAAGGCTTAGGCTCTTGGAACAAGCCTATTCTAAGGCCATAGAAGTCCATGTGAAAGTGGCTAACCTGGTAAAGGATTACATCAACTCCCATTTCAAACCCTGGAAGGTCAGAGACAAGGTGTAGCTAGACAACCACAACTTGAAACTCCACTACCTTTCTAAAAAACTCACACCCTGATGAGAGGGCCCCTTTGAAATCAAACAAGTTCTATCTCCCCTCATCTATTGTTTCTGCCTTCCTCCCACCTGGAAGATGCACCCTGTTTTTCATGCTTTCCTATTATCCATCTATTGGAAAACATCTGAACACAGCCCCAACTATATCCAACCCCCTCCTTTTCAAATCCAAGGAGAAAAAGAATACACTATGGAATCCATTGTCATTCATTAGGGCTCCACTATCTGCCACCAATTCCATGTCTTTTGGAAAGGCTATCTCCTGTCAGAAGACACCTGGGAACCATCTTCTAACCTTGCTCATGCCCACCACCTCCTCAAAGCCTATAAATTCCATTGAAATAATGCCTTTGAGTTCCCAGACTCTCCAGACTCAATCATGCAGCTTATTCTCTCCACCATTGAGATAATCTTTGCATTTGCTATGGCCAGTCTCTATTTCCTTTCTTGCTTTCACTTCCCTACCACACCCTATGTATGGATGATTGACATTTTATGTAGACACTTTGAGTTCAGGCTAATTTTCCTGGCTTATGTTCATGCTCCTAACTGGAGCTACAATGGCTCCACTAATGCCTGGGGCATGGCTGCTGCTGCTGCCAATTGGGATGACTTTCAAACAGAGTAAGTGGTCCTCCACACTTTTGAATTCAAAATTCCCTATAGTCAAACACTTTAGCACTCAAACAGGACTCTGCCCTCCTACTGTAGAATACAAATGGATATGGCCTTTGGGAGCCCATATAAAATCCCCTTTCTCCCATCACCTGAAATCCTAGTCCCCATGTCCTCCCTCTCTGCAAACCAGATCCTCACACTCCCCTCTCTCCAACACAACCTCCTCTATGCCATGTTCCTCAAAACTCCCTGTCTTACTATGGAAATCAAGAACCATGCATTTGTGTGAAGTTCCCCTGCCCTCAAGGATGTAATTGCCATATATCACATCTACATTGCCTTCTGCAATATCTACATGGAAAAGATGCCCCTCTATAACCACTGCAACCAGGTTATCAGATGATACATTCTTGAACTTCACTTCCATTTCTTCAAGCTTCTTACCAACCTTGGCTTCCCCAGCATGCTGGCAGGACTATCCCCTGGCAACATCTATTTCCATTTCCAGAACATTCTATGCAGCCTCTTTGGAGCCAACCTTGCTTGCTACACTGGCCACATTAACACTGCCCCCATCTACCCCTGATATTACAGCTGGAGATTATTCAGGACCTAATTCTACCAACAGTGATGGGAATAACTCATTTTCACCATCTTCCATCCACTCTCCCCCTCACACTATGTCACCACTTGCCAGGGACCTGTCATTGCTCCAGTTACTAGAAACCTTCCAGCTCTTGCTATCAGGATTGCTCATGCTCTTGTGACAGGTAGATCTTCCACCAATTCTGAAATCCCAATTCCAGTCCCCTCACCAACTGACAGTCCCTTCTTTTATGACCATTTTTGATGCTGCTACCAATGCTTCAATTGCAGGGAACAAGACCATTTCCGTATTGAATGCCTCCAATACATTTGCCCCTACTGCAACATGGCTGTCCCTGGCCACACTTAGGGATATTGCCCTTTCAACCCCCATCTTGCACCCAGCTCCTCTGCTAGCTCCCATAGCTTGGTTAACCTTTCCAGAATTAGCCCACTCTCTGAGCAGGATTTTTGATTTAGTGAATCAATTATGCAAGGAGGGTAATGTTATGAATTTGTATTCCTTGACAAGGTCCCCTCTTTTTTCCTAGCTCTCTATGATGACCTCTCCATTTTCCTCAAAGACTTCCTTGTCCTGTACTATGCACTGCTAGACTCCTGGACACCCCTGTCCAGGTCCTGTTTCTCTTTCTAGATCCATCTTGGTCTCTATATGGTTAGGCTTCTATTTGCTGTTGCTTCTCAGACTTTTTCCAGATCTGTCTCAACTCCCACACATTCCATACCCTTTTTGCTTCTAATTTTGCATTTCCTTTGTGACATGAAACTCCATCCCTCTTCTGGAATAGCACTCCATCAGTCTCCTGTATGTCCTCCCCTCTACTCTTCTTGCAGCTTTCTGCCTCTTTCTTATGGAATGGACTCTAATAGTCTTTCACTTTTCCTCCTATATCTCCATTCCATTCTGGTCCATCACTTTCTATGAGGTATATAAATTCCTTTGTACTCTGTACTTTTCCTCAACTAGTTCTACATGTCTGCATCAGTAATCTAGTCATTCCAAGGCCTTTACTGTCCTAAAGACTGGTCATCCTCTGCCTTCTATAGGAGAGGAGCATACTTCTTACTTCAAGCTTTACTATCATTACTCAGAAGGCCCCACCAATAAGACCTGTTGGCCACTAGTATTCTCAGGTCCAGTTGCCTGACCAGCAAAAGACCAGCAACCAGATTGGACCAGACTAATTAGAACTGATCTAGGTGGTTGCAATCTTTTAATATTTTGGAAAATTCAAAAGACCAGACAAATCCATTTGCAACTGGTCTGAATTGCCACCCCCTATGTAGGACTATCTTCCCTAATTTTCCTGTATTTATCTATATTTCTTCTGATTTTCTATGGCTGATTTCTGTAATCATGTCTGGAAAATAACATCCAACCTGGAAATAATCATATCTCTGGTTTCTCTTGGCTGAATCACATGATTCTTAAATCTATAGAAAGCTCAGAGTCTGTACTACATTCTGACCTGCAAGTCCAAAGCATGATTTCTACAAGAGTACTGTTTTTTTCCAAAACCAGTCTGGACCAGTTGTTCAAGCAAGCATTCTCAATGCAAGACCAGTTTTGGTAGGTCTGGTTGGATTTGTTGGAATTCCAGCAGTCCAAAAAGACCAGTTCCAGTCTGGTTTCTTTATTTGGAAGGTGGAAAATTGGACCAGACCAGACCTAAGAACACTATTGGTCACTTTACTTAGGAACTCCAGGGAGTCTCCTACAAAACAAGACTAGAGGATTACACTTGACATAACACAGTCTCACCTATTCCAGCAAACCCCATGTCCAATTCCACCAGAATCACCAAGCTCAGAGTAGCACTTCCTGCTGACTTTTTCAGACTACTTGAGGATGTTATTCAATGGACAAAGGCAATGAAGGCCTACTTCTCCATCAACTCCACCATTTGCACTGACAACAATGAGAAAATTATAACTACTCTTAACAAAATGAGCAAGGAACAAGGGATTCAATTCTCTGAAATATAGTATGACAAAAGGGCAGATACTAAAATTGCTGTCATGAAGAAAACCTTTGATAAATTTGCAAACAACTTTGCATTCACATTCTATCCCTATGACCTAGTTGAAATGGCCAGAGATGACCTGTACAAACTCAGATAGTGAAGAAAGAACAATAAGAAAAAGAATAGCTTGCACACCAAAGATCATGGATTTCAAAAATATATCACAGGCTTTTAAGGCCCAAATGAAGGATTCCAAAAAAGCCAGATCTTGCTTTGCAGTGGGACTAGACTTCTTTAAGAATCTCAAGCAAATATATAAGACCAATCATATGTGATCTATATTTATGAGCCTACCTACCATATGTACTGTCTAACATAAAGCATCACTCCAAAGGACAATAAACAAGGATATAAAAATAATCAAAAAGATAATCCTAAAATTCCTGCATTAATTCAAGAAGGCAATAACAAGACAAAACATATACAAAACATCTTTTTTAGCATCTTATATGGCATGGCAGCATTGAACATATAGATCATATGATGTTTGTTCCAGTATTGTGCAATGTTTTCCAATATATTATCCATAAAAATGATGATAAGGGGTATAGTTCAGCCCCCTAATGTTGTATGAAATGAGTTGGGCATGTGCTTTAGAAAAGAAGTAGATGACCCTGATATTCCTATATGCTTAACCCATGTTCAATAGAGTAGATATGAAACAAACCTGTGAATATGACTTTTGTGTGTTTGAAAGCTTCTTGAATGTGTGAGAAAAGGTTAAGACAGGAATAACAATCTGCTTTGAATCAACTGCAAATCCTTTTTGCACAAGCTCAGGTGAAATTGAGAGAAGTAACAGGTTTGACTACTTATGTCAATCTGAGAATTCCTATGCCCTAGGAAGAGAACCTCAGTCACTGGCATTAGGCCAACCCATGCCTGAAATAGCTTGGTTAAAAGTCTTCTATTACAGCAGCTTGTCAACAAAAAAAATCTTGCTATTTACCTGGACAAATGGTGGAGCTAAATCATTCAAAAAGTCCACAGACACCTCACTGCCATGCTGCACCTGGAACATCCATTCCTGTTTGTCTTTAGGATAGTCTTGCATGGTTAACCAAGTTCAACAGGTTAGCAAAATCCTGTGAAAATGCCAATAAACATTGTCTAAGTTGAAAGCATTTGGTCCACATACCAGTGCAATAGCCTTGCTGATTGGATTAAAATAGAATACATTGTCAAAATATGACATCATTTCTTCAGTTGGATTTTAAAAGAGTATAATATGGTTTTGTGTTCTTTACAGCAAAAAGACTAGGAACATTTAGTGTGCTGAGTGCTCTTACCCACTCCAATATGGCCTTGTTCTATTGACCCAAAAAGTGGGTTTGAAATGTGAAGTGAATAGTAAATGAGTGATAAATTCCTATTAAAATGTTAGGAAATACATGAGAGTGGATAGATGCAGTACTAAAAATCATTTACATACCATTTGGATCAAGGGAATTATTGTTCCTAATGCTAAATGACTTGGGCATCTGACCATAGCAGTGATAGGCTGAAAGCTTTGAATATAGACTGGAAAGAGAAAGAAAGTGCTATCAATACATAATTGATTCTTTGTTTTTTAGCAAGACATTTGCTTGTCCAAGGGCTAGGTTTACTCTCCATTGTCAGTGCTTTTAGTTCAAGCCATCTCTCCTGGGAAAAAATTCCCTTCAAAGTCTAGTCATCTATCTGCATTGGTCCAATCAATTTCTTTATCAAGGTTGCTATTATTCTTCTCTTTTATAGTAATAAAACAGATAGTCTGCTATATAATTTTCTGAGCTTTTGGCATAGATAATTTCTGTGTCAAACCATAACATGTAGTTGAAATAGGAAATGCTGTATTTTGAGGTATTCAAGCGTCTTATGCTTTGTAATGATTTTGAACTTGAATCTGAGGAGTTTATCCTCCCATTTGAGTCAAAGCACAGGCTTATATAGTACTATATGGTGAAGGCACACTCATACCTCAATGGGAATGAATGGAACAGGGTGGAATGAATGATATAGTAACATCTAAAAGGAAACTGCTGAGTAGAAAATAACACTTTTGAGTTCAGAAGTGTGGGTTCCAGCACTTCTGGTGATTCCAGTCATTTCTGGTCAGAACTAGAGAGTTCTGGGTGGTTCCAGTGGTTCCAGTGGTTCCAGCAATTCTGCAATTGTATGGTTTGACTGGTCATATCAGTCCCAGATCTGGAAGTGGTATTTTATCAGTCCCTTCTGTTAGCAAAGGGGCAAGGCAATATGGATTTGACATTATATTCACAAAGAGCAACAAAAAAGGAAGTTATTTCAGTACACTGAAGACAATGAAAGAGGTATGTTTCAATTACTATCATATATAACAACCTTATATAGTAGATTAAAAATGTTTTCAAGCCCTACCACTGTCAGGTTATTGGAGCCAATCCTGATTTGGATAATAATCAAGCTGCAATCATCTACCTGGATTGTTATCCAGTTCACACTAGTAAAAAGTTCTAGTCATACATATTCAATAAGTTCCCCCACATTCTTCTTTGTTTTGTTCCTATGGTTGTAAGTGCTTATCTGTTGTCATCCAACTATGTCTCATCATTCCATTCCATTAGGCACTAGTGTTATGTCAAGTGTAGCTTTCTAGTGTTCCCAAGGTAAGCAGATCTTCCTGCAGATCTTATTAGGTGAGGCCTGGCTAGACAAGGTTTTAGTGGAGCTGCCTTTCTAGGATGAAAGTCTTGAGGAGACTTGAGGGGATTGTAAGGGATCTGTTGGTGGGGCAAAGACTACAGTTAAAGTAGTAATACAAGTATATACTCCCCTATAGAAGGTGAAGGGACTGGACTTATGGATCAATGAAAAACCTTGGAAAGACTAGATTACTACACAGAATATGGAGAACTAGCTAGGTAACAGGAACTATAGTTCAGGGGTTTATATACCTTGTATGGCAGTGCATGGACCAAGTGAAATGTGGATATAAGGGGAGATCCAGAAGCCTAAGGAAGAGATAGCTACTGGAGAAGAAGGCTGTTTATGTTAAAAGGAGTAGGTGAAGAGCCACAAGAAAAGCAAAAAGAGAAGGCATATGAAAAACCAATGGGGTGCCATCCAGATTAGGAAGGCAGAGCTCCAATATAAGAAAGAAAGATGAAACATACAAAAGACCAAGATGGAATCAGAAAGAGGAACTGGAATGGAAAGGTGTCAACCAGGCATTTAGTGGAGTGAAGTATGGAACAAGGGCTTTGTCCAGTGCTTTATTCATGGTGATTTCAAGGGCACCCACAAGAAAGTTGTACTAAAAGAGGGTGTAAAAAGGGGGAAACAAGTGGGAGTCTTTGTAAACTGTAACATTATCCTTTTTATAAGTTCAATTCACCAAATCAAAAAATGCTGGCAGGAAAGGTGAAACCAGAAGATCAAAGATAATCAAAGAGTTTAGAGTCAAGAAAGGAACCATGCTCAGAGGTAAGAGTGGAAAAAGGGAAGGTATTGTGGGCAGGGCAGTTTCCCTGAGTGTGTCTGGATGCAGCCATTCAACAGTGAGGACAGACATATTGTGAACATTGCATACAGAAATGTTCCCATTGTCTACAATGGAAACATCAAACACTTTGCCAAAAAGTTTGGGTGTGCAGAGAGGGATTCTACTGAGTGGTTGGTAGGGAAACTGAGATGGGGAATCTGCAGTTAGCAGGAGCTCAACCTGCCATAAGGGTGTTAGCACTTTTGACAGCAAAAGCTAGAAAGTTCCAGGAGAAAAGGACAGCTGCAGGAATGTGAGGAGAGGGAATAAAGTTAGAGGAGTTGAATGTACAATCTCCACCAATATGGTCTGAGGGAGTGTGGGGGATGCTGTGGAGGTTAAGAATTGAATCCAGAGAGGGTGTATAAAACATTTGAGAAATGAAACAT
Source organism: Xanthoconium purpureum (assembly GCA_038090075.1). Classification (NCBI taxonomy): domain Eukaryota; kingdom Fungi; phylum Basidiomycota; class Agaricomycetes; order Boletales; family Boletaceae; genus Xanthoconium; species Xanthoconium purpureum. The sequence continues at coordinate 12,133 of JBBPMA010000237.1, read as the reverse complement.
TATGTAGTCTGGAAAGAGTCCAGCCAGCATTCCAGGAAAGCCAAGGTTGGTAAGAAGTTTGAAGGCTCTGCTTTGAAGTTCAAGAGTGATTCATCCAATGTTCTGGTTGACCTCATTATAAGGGGGGTTGTGTTTTACATAGAGATTGTGGAAGGTGATCTACAGGCAGAATATCTGGATAGCATTTTTAAAGGCAGGGAAGTTTTGTATAAATGCACATGATTTGACAACTGATGCAAGGAAAGGGTTTTCAAGAAAAGTGGCATAGAAAAAGTGACATTGAATGGTAGGAAGAGTGATAATCTGGATGAACAAGAGGCAGGTGTTGTCATCAAAGGACATTTTGTTGTTCAAGAGTAGGCAGGCAAATGGTTTATATGAGCTCCTTACAAAGGCAAGATCCATTTAGAAAGGCAGAAATGTGGGCTCCCAAAGGCCATATCCATTTTTGGATTGCATGTGTAAAAAGGGAGGTGGAATCCTTTTCAAGTGCTAAGGCCTTCAACTATAGGATCAGGAGTTCTGAGGAGTGGAATCCTGCTTACCTCATTTGGGAGTTACCCCATTTGGAAGCATGAACATGGTTTGATGGGATAAGTTCCACCTCAAAGTGTCTACCAAGAAGATCACATAAAGTGTGGTAGGAAATTTAAAGTGAAAGAAGACAAAGAGACTGGCCAGAGTAAAGATGAAAACCATTCCAGTGGGGATTGAGTTCAAACTGCATGATAGTCATGCTAAAAGAAGTCTGGGGTTGGAAAGATGTTCCTTTGTTGGATTTTATAGACTTAGAGGATGTGGTGAGCATAAGCAAGGTTGGAAGAAGATTCCCAGATATCTTTTGACAGAGGGTATCCTTTCCAACAGACACAGAATTGGCATTGGGTGGAGGTGCCATGATGAATGACAATAAATCCCATGGTGTATTCTTTTTCTCCATGCATCAGAGAAGGCAGAGGTTGGGAAAAGTTGGGGCCATGCTTAGGGGTTTCCTAATAGGTGGATAATAGAGATGCATGAATGATAAGGTGTATTTTCCAGGTTGGTCAGAGTCAAAGGTGGTCAGAGAGGGGGGAAGGTGTCAAGACCAGGTCAACTCCTGAACTAACTCCAGAACTTCTGGAGACTAGCTGTCAGACAGGACTTGGCTTCAGCAACTTGAAAAGGAGCACTGTGCCCTTGCCTAAGTCTGGTCCCGAATTTTAGAGTTCGGAGGTAACTCAGAGGTAATGACTTAAATGTTGTGCAGCAACAAAGTTGAGTAGGGGTCAGAGGGGAGTTAAAGACTCGAGCAAAGGATTAGAGGGAAGTGGTATCTTAGTTGATATTCGAACTGAGGGAATACATGGCTCAGGGATACAGTACTTATACTACAAAGGTGGATAGGATTTGTCATGGAGAAATGGAGCTGAGTAATTATTCAAATGCAAGGCTGTGCACTGGCTGTCTGGAGATTGGACCTGTGGCACAGGTTCATAGCATTGGTGGCTAGAATGCTACAAAACTAGTACAGATGGGGATAAGTGAAATGTAACATGATGAAAGAAGTCCCTGATATAAATCCAGAGATCAGGAGATGTGCCTTGATTGAGAATGCATCGGAGTTGGTGTCTGATAAATCCGGAAGTGACTTGGAAGACCAGAATGGACTTGGCCGATTGTGCAGAATATGACAGTATCCCCCCTTTAGGCCTGAACCCTTGAAGGCCAAAGTGAGGAACACAATGCAGAGTCAGAATTCAGAGTCCAAAAACATAATGGGGGTATAAAGTCCAGAATGTCCTGTCTGCACTTCCTTCTCATCAACCATCACCATGTCTGACTTCTTCTATCTCCAAGATATCTGCACCTGGCCCGATGAGCACCTTGTCTACAATAATAATAACCCCGATGCACTGTTCGAAGCAAAGAACGTGGAGAAGAGATGGTGCTGAGCAAAGGAAGGCAGAGGAAGTGGAGAAGTGGAAGAAGGTGGCAGAAGAGGTGGCCAAGTGTAAGGCTGTGGAAGAGGCAGCCCAAAAAAGGGTAAGCACTTCATTGTCTGCCAAACTGTGCTAACTTTCAATAGGTGAAGCAAGTCTGGGTGGAGCAGAGCGCTGGACCAAGCAAGGGCAAGGGAAAGGCAGTCATGCTCAAGGTGCTGGAGCTGGGGTGTTGGAGGTGTAAGGAAAAAGGGTGGCAGTGTGAGGTCTTGATGGAGGGGAAGTCGACATCTTGTGAGGCATGTAAGGCCATGAAGGGCAAGTGCGAGCAGCCAGGGACGGAAAAGACACCGAGGCAAAAGTGGAAGGCAGAGGATGATTAGGAGTGGCCAAACAAGAAGAAGGCTTAGTTGGAGGATATGGAGGCTGGAGGATCGAGGATTTCAGAGGAGGGAGGTCTGGATTGGACCAAGTTGATAGAAGGAGTCATGGACACCATCAAGGCATTGGAGGGGATGGTGAGGGCACAGAACCAGCACCTTCACCATCAGAACCTTCTTCTGGACCAACTGGTCCAGTTGAAGGCAGAGGAGTTGTACAGAGAGGAATTGTCAAAGGGTTCAAAAGGAATTCCAGATGTGGAAGAGGAAGAGGTGGTGGAGTTAGAGGAGGAAAAGGCAGAGGAGACGAGGGAAGAATTGAAGGTGGAGTTGAGAAGGCTAGATGAGGAGGAGAAGGAGGAGGAGGAAGCAAAGTCTGGTATGGATGTGGACAGAAGTAAAGTGTAGTGTAGTGTAGTATCTCTGCCACCTTCTTGTAAAATAAAGAAATTGATTGTAATTTTGGTCACGTCACGAGCTGGCATGAGGATTGGATTTGTATGGATATCAGAGATGAAAGTTGGCAATGAGTTCTGAGGTGTGATCAAGCTTGGTAGCTAGTAACCAAGATGTTTCTTCTTCAGTCACTTCGTATCCAAACCAGTGTACCAGGTAGAGCAACTTGCAGTTGTGTCTCCTGTGATCAATCTTAGAATCAAGGATCTTGGAGATTTCATACTCCAGTTCCCTGTCAACTTTGATCAGAGGTGGTGGAGATTGTACATGGTTGGGGATTGTGTTGGGGACAGAAGGTTCTAGTTGTGATACATGGAATTCTGGATGTACAGCTTTCATGGTATCTGGAAGTCGGAGGGTGAAGGAAATAGTTCCAGCTTGAGCAATGATTTCATATGGCCCTAAGTTCCTTTTGAATGGTTTCTTAGAGGGCCGGGTTGATTGGAAGCACTTTGCTTTAACAAATACCTGGTCACTGACTTTGAAGTCCAGTGCTGGAATGTGTCTAGCATCAGTGGATCCTTGATATCGCTTTTGCATGTGTGCCATTTCTTCTTGGAGGAATTGATGGAGGGAATTGAGGTCAACAGAATACTCTCGAGCTTGTTCTGAGGTAAGGTCTCATTCCAGATGGACAGAGATGTTCAGATGATAGCCTTTGTTGGCAAAGAACAGAGAGACACCAGTGGTAGCATTCAGAGCATTGTTGTAAGAGAACTCTGCAAGCAGCAGGAGTTCAGACCAGTTGTTTTGCTGATAGTTACAATAGATCCAAAGGTACTGTTCTAGTGTCTGGTTCATCTGTTCTATCTGGCCATCACCTTTCAGATGGTATCTGGAGGTAAAGTGAAGGTGGATGTCGAGAGCCTTTCTGAGTGAGCAGAAGAAGTGGGAGATGAATTCTGAGCCTTGATGAGAAGTGATGTGAGAGGAAACTCCATGCTTGGAAAAGACGTGGAGTAGAAAGAGTCAAGCTAATTCCAGGGAGTTCACCTTGTCGTCTGTTGGGATGAATATATATTGCTTTGATAGTTGATCTACAACTACAAGGATTGTGGTGTGTCCAGAAGAATCTGGAAGTTGCTCAATGAAATCCATAGAGATGGAATTCCATGGCTTCTCCAGAATCAGAAGCTGTTTGAGTAACCTGAATGGCTTGTGTCTCAGAACCTTGGCATGCGCACAGGTAGTACAGGAGGAGACGTATTCTTTGACAAATGTCCAGATTCCTGGCCAAGTATACTTGCGGCAGATTAGTTCTAGGATCCAGTTCTGTCCAAAGTGTCTGGAAAGCAGGTGATCATGCTTATATCAAAGGACATGAAGTCAGAGATCATTAGCATCCGGGACATAGATGTGATCATCCGGATGTAGGAATCCGTCAGAGTCGATGGACCAGCAAGAGTCAGAAGGTTTGGATGTGGACAAGTGAACAGAAGCCAATGGGTCGGAGGAAAGTGCGAATAAGATATCATTATGGAGTTTCTCAGCATCATACATGGTGCTTGCTTAGAGGACCGGAGCAGTGAGATATGTGGCTCTTAGGGACGACACAAGTTGCTCCTGGGTAAAAATGGGTTGGAAGTTGTGAGGGTTGATGTGAGCATAGTCCCTATCCCCCTCCTTGGGGTAGATGTCCCAGCATCTAGTCAGGGCATCCAGTTTCACACCAAGTCATCCAGGTTGGAACTGGATGATGAGGTTGAATTGGCAGAGAAATTCAGACCAGCGGGCTTGCCGGTGGGTCAGAATTCAGGTACCTGTAAAGTATTCCAGGTTCTTGTGATCAGTGACGATGTCAATTGGAATTGCTGAGCCTTTGAGATAGTGTTGCCATGCTTGGAAGCTCTTGTGGATAGTGAGTAGTTCCTTGTCATGGGTATTGTAGTTGAGTTCCAGAGCTGTCATTGTCTGAGAGAAAAACGCGACTGGCCAGAGTTCTTCATCCGGACAGCAAATGGAAAGAATGCTGACTATGGCATAGTCAGAGGCATCAGTCTCAATCAGGAGTGGAGTGTCCAGAATCCAATGAGTAAGGATTGAAGCAGAGGTGAAGGCATTTTTGAGATGTTGGAAGGCCAAGTGACAGTCATCAAAGAAGTTCCATGAAGCACCTTTGTGGGTGAGGTGGGTCAAAGGAATGGTGATGTCTGAGTAATTGAAAATGAAGCGGTGGTAGAAGTTGGCAAATCCAAGGAAGGATTGAATATCCTTGACCCTCCAAGGCTTGGGCCAATCTTGGATGGCTTGCACTTTTACCTTGGACATTGTGAGTTCAGAGGAAGAAAGGCAGTATCCAAGGTACTCAGTCAAGTCAGTGTGGAATTCACACTTCTCAGGTTTTGCGTAGAGGTTGTGTTTGTGGAGGTGTCGGAGGACTTCTCAGATGTGCTCCCTGTGGGAAGTCTCATCCTCAAAGTAAATGAGGATGTCATCCAAGTAAACAATGACACAAACATCAAGAAGGTTGGTGAAGATTGTGTTGACAAACCACTGGAAAGCCACAGGGGCATTGGTTAATCCAAATGGCATTACTAGCCATTCATAGGAGCTGTAACACATTCGGAAGGAAGTTTTCCATTCGTCACCTCTGGCTATGTGGACCAAATGGTATGCATGTCGGAGGTCAATCTTGATATAGATCTTCGTGCAACTCAGAGCATCTAGGAGGTCAGAGATGCAAGGAAGTGGGTAGCAGTCTTTCTTCATGATCTTGTTGAGTCCTCGGAAGTTGATGCAAAGGTGGAGGGTACTGTCTTTTTTGCAGACAAAGAGGACTGGAGCAGCATGAGCAGAAGAAGAGGGACAGATGAATCCATTGGCAAGATGCTCATCAAGGAATGTCCAGAGGGACTCAAGTTCGGAAGTGGAGAGGGAGTAGGTACAACCTAATGGTGGAGAGGTTCCTTCTTCCAGGTTAATCTTTAAGTCATGTTCACGATGTGGAGCAAGCTGTGAAGCTTTGCTCTTACTAAAGACATCGGCAAAGTCATGATAATCTGGAGGGATTCTGGAAAGATCAATCGGATCGTTGGTGGAAGTGGAAGCAGAACAGAGATCAGTCTCCTTAGGCTGGAGCTGCAAGCTGAACTGAGTAGAACCTTCAAGATGACATGCTAATGCAAATGCAGGAGCACTAATGATTGCGATGTGGTCTGGCTTGCGGTCTAAGAAACACAGTATATCGGATGGTGTAGAGTCAGCTGGAAGGGGTGAATCCGGAGGCTGCAGAGGAGAGCTTGGAATTGTTGGCATGGTCTGTTCAGGTGAATGGAATGAGATACTGCTTGATGCCCAGTCAATCAATGGATTGTGTAGAGTGAGCCAGTTGTGTCCTAGAACAAGGGAACAGGATCCATCCAATGGAGTGACATAATATGTTGTTGGAGTGATATTACTGGTTGGGAAACAGATAGAGAGGTTGACAGCTTGAGTGATTGTGGAATTGGATGTTCCATCGAAAAGTTGGAGCTGGAGTGGAGGTACTGGGTAAGGTTGAAGGGAGTTTTTATTAATGAATGTGGTGTCTATGAAACAGTCAGAGGAGCTGGAATCTACAAGTGCAGAGAAAGATGGAGTGTCGTATCCTATGATAGTGACAGAATGCATAAGTGAATTTGGATCAGAGAGAGTGAATGTGTTGAGCCAGATCTCCTTTGGTGCACAGGTGGTGTCAACAAAACCTCCATTCTGTGCGGAGCTAGGGAGGTCACATGCTAATTTTTTGTCTCCAAAGAGATCTCTGGTTCAGCTTCTGGAGTTGCCATGGTGATAGCACAGCCTTTGGATGCCCAGGAAGTGGACTTTGGGCAATCTTTTGCCATGTGTCCTGCATAGCTGCAGAACATACATAACTTATTGTCAAAGCGGCACTTTCGCTCATCAGCGGTGAGCTTGCTGTCTTTGCCTAACTTCGAGGAGAGGTTGGGCTTCTGGGTGGAGGTGTTGGCAGATTTCCCCTTGGACTTGTTAGAGTTCTTGGAGAAACTGAAATTGTGTCCAGAAGAGAACAATGCAGAGGTGGAGGGTTTGTCAGATGATTTAAAGGAGAAAGCAGATGGATTGGTGGAAGGTTTCGCCTGTCAGTTGACCTCCAATTTGTGCTCCCAATAGTGCACATCAATGTCCTGGGCAAGGTTACAGAGGTCAGAGAGAGTCAGAGGCTTTCCGACACAGGAGATCTCATCCTTGATGTGATCAGGGAGGCCATTGTAGAAGTGGTGTTGGAGGGCACCATTTCCGTAACCTCAGACTTGCGAAGCGATCTGGTTGAATTCTACAACATACTTATTGATATGTTGGTTGTCCTTCATGGACAGGTGGTCAAGCTGGTGTTCTGCATCTCCAATAGGGTCATGTGGACCAAAATTGGTTTGGAGTTCAAGAACAAACTCCTTGAAGATGTCCATCCAAGCAGGACAGAGTGCGGGATCTTCCATTTGGAGGTGGTCCAGTTCGAACCATTCTAGAGCCATGCCTTTAAGGTACAACTGTGTGAAGGTAACTTTGGTGTGGTTGGTCCAGAAAGCCTTTGGGTGATCCTGGAAATTGAGTTCACACTGGACCAAGAAAACTTGGAGTTTGTGGAGAACTGTCCTGTCAAACTGATCCAGTTCTCAGACCTTGGTGTGTGGAGTGGATTCAGAAGGGGCACAATGAGAGGAGCGAGCTAGACTGCTGATCATGCTTACAAGCTGTGCAAGTGTGTTACAAGGAATCTGCTCGTTGTCATCCTCATAGTCATCGTCATAGGGGTTGGGGAAGAATGGATCGTCATTGGGATCATTGTCCGAATCATCATCCGGATTATTGTTGGGGTCATCACCGTAAGGTGGGTCACTCCTGGGTGGATCCAGTTCTTCTGGGAAATGATCATTCAGAGGAGTTCAGAAGGAAGGTTCTCTTGATGGAGAATGTTCCATAGGACATGTGGTTTCCAAGGTGTCTTCGTCATTGTTGGTAAGTTCAACAATACATGCACCTGGAGTAGGAGAGTGGGAGTGTGGGGGTGCTTGGGAAGCAGATCCTAGAGTGCGTTGAGTGGAGAAACTCCAGAACTGATTGACAAGTTCTGGTCCTTGATGAATGCTTCCGAAAGTGCTAAGTAGATTGTATCTAGAGGATTGGGCACAGTTGGTGGCTGCCAAATGGGCCTGAGATCTGGTGGTGTGGGTGGCCATAGTGTAGATGGTAAAAAGACTTTTGATAAGCGGGAGTTCAAATATATTGTCAAGACCAGGTCAACTCCTGAACTAACTCCAGAACTTCTGGAGACTAGCTGTCAGACAGGACTTGGCTTCAGCAACTTGAAAAGGAGCACTGTGCCCTTGCCTAAGTCTGGTCCCGAATTTCAGAGTTCGGAGGTAACTCAGAGGTAATGATTTAAATGTTGTGCAGCAATGAAGTTGAGTAGGGGTCAAAGGGGAGTCAAAGACTCAAGCAGAGGATCAGAGGGAAGTGGTATCTTAGTTGATATTCGAACTGAGGGAATACATGGCTCAGGGATACAGTACTTATACTACAAAGGTGGATAGGATTTGTCACAGAGGAATGGAGCTGAGTAATTATTCAAATGCAAGGCTGTGCACTAGCTGTCTGGAGATTGGACCTGTGGCATAGGTTCATAGCATTGGTGGCTAGAATGCTACAAAACTAGTATGGATGGGGATAAGTGAAATGTAACATGATGAAAGAAGTCCCTGATATGAATCCAGAGGTCAGGAGATGTGCCTTGATTGAGAATGCATCAGAGTTGGTGTCTGATAAATCCGGAAGTGACTTGGAAGACCAGAATGGACTTGGTTGACTGTGTGGGATATAACAGAAGGGACTTGCTTAATTTCGAATGGGCTTTCTCAGCAAGAAATGAGTTTTCTGGATTGGAGTGGAGTTTTAGATTGCAGTTGTCTAACCACATCTTATCCTCCTTTTTCCAGGGTTTGAAGCAGGAATTAATGTGGTCTCTGACAAGATTGGCCACTTTAATGTGGACTTCTATAGCTTCTATGCAGGCTTGTTTGAAAAGCTTGAGACATTTCTCAAGTTTTGGAAGAGAGATTTATCTGATTTCTGAATACTAATTTTTGGATAGGCATGGGGTTCATAGCCCATCATGAGAGAGAACAGGGTTTGATTGGTGACAGAATGGATGGTGGCGTTGTAAGAGAATTCTACCATGGGTAGAAGTTCTGACCATTTGTTGGGTTGGTCTTGAAAAAAGAGTTGGAGAAACATTTCAAGTTCCTGGTTGACTCTTTCAGTTTTTGCCATCAGTTTGGGGGTGGTAGGCAGTAGAGAGGGCAATGTTGTAGTCTAGGAAGTGGGCAAGTTTCTTAGCAAAGGCCAAGGTGAATTGTAAGCCTTAGTTGGAAATGACCTTGTTATAAAGGTTAAATCTGGGGAAGATATGCTGGAAAAAAATAGTTGTAATGTCTGCCATGGAAGCACTTTTGTTGCAAGGGTGGAAAACTACCCCCTTAGTAAGGCCATGGTTGACCACAACCAAAATAGAGTTGAAGCCATGGGAAATAGAAAGGTTGGTAATAAGGTCCATGGAGATTTGCTGGAAAAGTCAGATGGCAGTGGAAGGGATGGGGGAGAGACTGGGGATGCTAGGGTGGGTGTTGATCTTGCAGGCCTCACAGGGGGTGCAACTGGTGATGAACTTTCAAACAAAGGTGGTCATTCCAGGCCACCAGTAGTCCTTTTGAAGAAGGTTGATGATGCAAAAGTAGTGTTATGCTTGCCTTGGGTAAAGGGAAGTGTAAATGCAAAGTCTATAGTAGGGTCAAGGATTCAGAAGGGAGTTCATCAATGGTTTGTCCAAGATGAGACTTAGTGTCTACTTAGTAGTGAGACAAGGACTAGGAAAGTCAAAGGAGTCAGAGGAAGCTAAAAAGAGGAAGTAGATTGTGTAGGTCTAGCTTAAAGATAATACAAGATAGACTATGGATTTATATACTGCTAGGTCAGTTGAATGACTAAGCAATGAGTAATTGAATAGAAGGTCATGGAAAGTCAGGGAATGCTGAGTCATAAAAGGTCCAAAGGAATTGTACAATATATAATATGGGAAAGTGACTCATTGGTTATAAGTAAGCAGGCTGAGGGAAGACTGATGACTGTAATGATACATGTAAAAGGAGAAGTCAAGCACATGTGTGAGAAAAACTAAGGAGAAAAGAGTACATGGAATGAGAGATTGTAACACTACCCCCTTAGTAGATTTGAGAAGTATTCTAGACAATGGCAATTGAAGCACACTTTGGGGTAGCAAGGGTGATCAGGGTTAAGAGGAACTTCCCCTTGTTCATGAGCCATCTCAACTAAGCTATGTTGTTCCATGTGCCTAAGCATGAGTACTTCCTCAGTGGAAATGAATGAGGCTGGGAAAGAGTGGGGATTTCATTTAGCTAGTTCTTCAAGATAGTGTTTCAAATCATCCAAAAGTCTATGCATGCCTAATTGGTATAGAGTGATGAAGAGGTCAGTGATGATGTTATCCTGGGCAGTGGATAATCCTGTCCTTTTCCTTGCAGGGAGAGATTGGATGGAAGGATTGAAGATGAGAGTTTGTATAAGGGCTTGGTAAATGGTGAAGAGAGGGGAATGACATTGTGGTGAGCAGAGATAGTGGAGGTAAGGTTGGGGTCTTGGAGTTAGTTAGCTAGATGGTTGACACCAGCAGCATCTAAGACTTCATTGTTAAAATGGTGGCCATAGATCAGAATGTCTATGGACATGATGGAATGAGGTGAGGAGAAGGTGTGGTTCAAGAGGGTGTTTCAGGCAGTGTTTCATGGTCTATTGAATTCATCATTCCATCCAGAGTGGATGGCATGTGATGTAAGATTTATTGGACCTCAAATTCTTCTTTGCTTGCAATGAGGTCAGGTGAAGGTCTTGGAATGTTTGGGCCATGTATATTGTTTTTGTGATAGGGTGATAAGAGAGAAGCATGAAACATGTGATGGATGTTCCAAACTTTCAGGATGCAGAGTCTGTAGGTGAGGGAAAATAGAATGTTTGTAATGACAAAAGGGCCTTCTTTTTTGGAAGTGAATTTCAGATTGAAGATTTGCCATTTGAGGTTCTGGACTTCTAGCCACACTTTATCTTCTTTCTTGAAGAGAGTGAATCCTCTTCATCCCCAAGCTGCCATGACTTGTCAGGCAAGTTCATGGGCTGCTAGAGCTTCATCTCATGCAGCTTGGAGGAGTTTTAGTTTATATTCTACAGCAGGAAGAGAGGAGTCTGGTAGTGCTGTGGGAAGAGCACAGGGTTCAAAGCCCATTATAAGAAAGAATGGGGATTTGCCAGTGATGGAGTGGGGGCAGTGATTATGAGTGAATTTGGTGTAGGAGATAGAATCAGACCACAAGGTAGGGTTATCTCTGCAATATATTTGGAGATAGGTTTTGACTTTTTGGTTCACATGTTTGGTTTTTCCATTGGTTTGAGGGTGATATGTAATGAAAAGAGCAAGGAAATAGCCAAGGATTCTTTTGGGTTCTTTAGCAAAGGTGGAGGTAAATTGTGGTCTGCAGTTGCCAATGATTTTGTTATAAAGGCCAAGGTGAAGATAGACTTTGTGGAAGAAAAGAGAGGCAATTCCTTCAGTGGTGACAGTTTTGTTGGTGGGACATAGAATTACCCCCTTAGAACTGTAAATCCATGATCTACCATGACCAGGAGAGAGTCAAAACCTTTGGATGGGGGAAGGTCAGTGATCAGGTCACAGAAGAGTTGTTGGAAGAGGCATGAGACAGAAAATTTGATTGGAAAGAGAAATGGGACAGTGGGATGGAGATTAGATTTGTTTTGCTGGCATGTGGCATATCCTTCTACATATTTTCATATGTATTGGACAAGACTAGGCCACCAGTAGTCTGCAGCTATGAGTTGTTAGGTTTTTAGATATCTGGGATGCCCTGCTGTTTCATGGTCATTCATGGTGTCAAGAGATGATATCATGGCAGAGATTGTTGTCAGGGGGAAATATAGATATAGTTCTGGTAGGTAGGGATGCCAGAGTCACATTGCCAGATTGCTAGTCTAGAGTGGAATGGCAGTGGAATGGAGCCATTGATAACTTGGAGAGCTGTGAGGAGAAAGGGGTTGTCTTTTGAGTAGGATTTAATATGGTCATTAAGGGCCATATTAATAACATTTGTGAAGAGGGAAGGGGGAAGGAGGGTTACTCCTTTGTTGTCAAGTCTTAATCTAGGAAGATGGTCAATTCTGCAAGAGAGAGCATCAGATCCTGCAAGTTTGGATCTGGGGATGTGGATCATTTTCAGGTCATAATCTGTGAGATCAATAAGGCATCTGGCTTGTCAGCAGTTTAGATGTTGGAGTTGTTGGAAATGGGTGAGA
>JBBPMA010000236.1:0-34598 GCA_038090075.1 Xanthoconium purpureum | reverse complement strand
TGCACCACGCTCTCGAGATACAAGATATACTTTTCGTTGTCTTTGACCACTGTTGACCACTGGGCCTCAGTGAGTATCATCACAGAGCAGCTATCCCCGATCTAGCTGCTCTGGCCAGAACATGTCGCGCATTCAAAGATTCAGCGCTTGATGTGCTCTGGAGAGTTTTGTTCGATTTGTCTCCGCTAGCGCGTTGTCTTCCAGAAGCATCTCGTCGGTCAACCTATAAGAATATAGTGAGCAGGTCATAATATCTACTCAGCTTCACTTTTTCAGTTCTTTCTTCCGTCGTTGAGGGAGTAGTGTTTTTTTAGCAGACCACTTACGCAAGCAGAGCGGGATATCCTTCAAAGCTACACGCGCCGCATCCGATTCATTATGGGGTTCGGTGGAGTCGGCCGGAGATCTATCATGACCATCTCAAAAATTCCTACTGCTAGTCCACTCTTCCAGAACTTGCAAGTTCTGCATTGTGGATATACAACAAAAGCAAAGCCTCTGCTACAACTGAGCCTCCCGTCCCTGTATTCACTCCATGTCAACCTCAGTACTCCCGATTCATTCCAGAAAAATTTCCAATCATTTCCCAAGCTCTCCCCAAATACCACTGGACTCTTCATTCGCACGGGTCAGTTTGAAGACACGTTCCCCAGAATTGAGCCCAGTCATATTGGCCGCTGGCAAAATCTCCGCTCTGTGGTTTGCCCTGAACTCGCCTTGGGAGTGGACACACTTGTGCATCTGTCCCGGGTGGCTGTGTTGACCCAGCTCAGCTTCATGCTAAGGATTACATTTCCAGCTTTCCACTCGCCCTTCGTCTTCCCCAACTTGCACCACTTGACTCTACATTCTGGACACTTGGACACAATCTCGCAATTCCTTTTGCAGATTCAACTGCCTGCTATCACGGATTTTTACGCTTCCATTCTCAGGACTCCTTCCAGGCAAGAACTCTCCACCTTCCATGCCGGCGTTCAGACATCAGATGCTGGTCATATGATCCAGAGGCTCTCGTGGAAATCTCCGCTCTTCACCCTGGATGACGATCTTCGTCCATTGGAGACTCTCCTGCTGGAAGGCTTGCGGCCATGCATGTCGCGCAATCTCCGTTACTTGGAGCTTAACATAGCGTGGAAGGTCAGCCTAACAGACAGCCAAGTGCTCGAATTGGCATCAGTATGGCCTCAGCTGCAACATCTTCAAATAAATGTGGATCGGGGCTGGGCTACACTCGATGGAGTCACTCCGGGTGGACTCATACGACTGTTGCAAATGTGTCGGTCGCTCAGCCAGATCGCCCTCCGCTTCGACACGCGCGGTTACACTGAATCCCCCGACTGTCACGCACCGGCAAACATCGGATTGACGTTGCCATCCGCGATGGTCATCAATGTTCTCGACTCTTCTATCACACCAGAATGTGTGCCCGCTCTCACCACTTTCTTTTCTGGTATTGCGGTTTGCTCAGACCTTACCTTCATTCGCTGGGATGGTCGTGGGATGACAGGGTTCCGGGACGAGCTGAAATACAAACTACTTTGGAATGCCATTTCAGTCTATTTGACCTAGACGTATTTTCACTAGGTTAAAGCTCGACACGTCAGAGATACATAGATGAAGAAAGACATGGACCCGATGTGCTGGTATATATACACTTGGGCCTCGCATGGCGCTAGAAATCGATGGATATGTAGTATATTTCGATTTCAAAGAATTCGATGCTTCAAGCTTCAAGACTGGTCCAGGATGAGAAACCCAATCCTCCGTGTTTCTTCTAACAGCGTTTTGATACATTCCTCTCCCCAAGCAGTGGCGCCCTGACATTCCGATGAGCAGGGACAACCAGATGGACAGGAAGTTTGGAGTAGGATAACTTACCTGAATTTGGAAGCAGAGCTTTGAATGCATCGTCCAGATATGAATGGTCCTGTAGGACGAAAAAAAGTCTGTTAGATGTCATGAATCAGGCAAGTCACTGAAACACCTTACAAGAAATTCCTCAGTCGAACTCCAAGGCGCATACTTTGAATGCTGATCTTGCCATGTTGCGTCCGCAGCCTCTTCTCCACCGCACCTAGGTGATTGAAAGCACAGTGCCATGTCATCGGCTCCGCCGCTTTCACCTGACCCGCGGGTTCAGTGTTGTCATCTTGCCCCACTCCAGTTGGCCGCACTATGCTCTGCAATCCAGCCAACAGATGAGGCAGACATGGATCAGCTAGATATCTGTCAAAACGTTCCTGAAGTAGTTTCGCCGTCATGATCAGTCTTTTCTTCTCGCTGCGTTCCACCAACACCTGGGCCATCGAGAAACGCAGTGGCATCATAGAGAAAGACGATATAATATGTGTCTTCGGGTCGACGTGTGATTCCATATAACGTTCAAGGGAAACACTAGGGGGGCGTTGAATAGCATCAGAGGGTATGTAAGTGCTGAAGGCACCGCTTACACTGTCATATCAGACGAAAAATCGACTTCGGTTGTTTCAGGGACCGGATTCATCTTGATCTGTGCCAAACAGTATGCGGCGTGGAACAGTACCGAAACAGAAACCCCTAGCTTTTTCGTCTCCGCGATGAGCGCAGCTGTCTCCATCTCAGATGCAGTCATGGTATAATAGAACGGTGGGCGAGACATGTTCAATGGACGGGAAGGCGGAGGCAGAGTGTGACAAGGCTATATCATCACTCAAGCCATCAGAACAAGAAGAAAGCGATACAAGACTGGGATCAAACCTACCGTGGTCCGAGCATTCTGCTCCACAAACTCTTGCACGAGCTTTGTTCCGGCCGTCTCCCATTCCTTAGACGGCCCTCCCGTCGCAGTGATCGGATCAACTGGAAGGTTTTTCCACTCTTCCGAAGGCTCGATTTGGACGTCCATACCTTCGCCGGAAATCCATTCGAACATCAGGTTCAATGCGTGGAGTGCAGGCCCCGCATCGATGATGGTGTGAGGACCGTGGAAGTATAAGCCATATTCCTTGTTGTCGTCCTCGCCGTCTTTCGAGGTGGTAAGCAGATAAGCCCTGAGTAGAGTGGTGGTACCATTCCCGTCCGTGTAGGGAAGTCGTTTCAGGCTGGTGCTCTGAGCGAACCCGGTTGGATTGAGCGATGCGCCACGTTCTTCGACTGCAAGAGCCAGATTGAGCCATGCTTCGCGATCAGCGGACGGAGTGTATACCCATCGTGGAGACACGATGTCCTCTACCGTGCAAGCAATGATAGGACAAACGAAGCTAGGACGTGGACGTGGAAGTTAGCTTGCGCTCAGATCATATACTCGTAAACAAAATTGCCAGATGATCTCACCGGAGCTTGTTGAGAGCTTCGCGAGCACGATCTTTGAGTTCTTCGAGCCTTAATGGAGAAGTAAAGTTGACGCCGATGCAAACTTCACCATCACTGTGAATGAATCAAAATTCGTCATCCTTGTCATGTTGGTGTGCAAAGAATTACTCCCGCATCAAAGTCATTCCAATGTCTCTGCATGGTCACCTCAGAGCCAACTAAATGCCTGGTGTAAGTAGGCGCGATTAGTCCGATGGTGATATGAAATGGAGGATCCGGGACTAACCGTGTATACACAGGGGGATCACGATTGAAGTCAAAAACCCATGGTGTCGGTTGAGGCTGAGGCACACTGGACATCTGGTAGCGGTGACGGAGTGGCAGTTTCACTGTTGTAAGTATTCCTAAGGGCTACGTCGGGCTAATATACAACGGAATGACTCACATTTGAGCGGTCCCGGAGCCGGTGTTCTATAGTAACGGCGGGCGAAGCGTCACATCTGGCGGTACAGTCATCCACCGTCATTTGCGCCAGCATCGTCATTTGCGCCAACACTAAGATGACAATGACGACAATGACTCATTTCCTTGCAACTCATAACATATTTTATGAGCTTTATGATACGTATAGTCATAGTAGAACTCGTCTTCCACTATAATCTGGTCCCCAACATTTGTGGTTGTGGAGTTCTCAGCTGGCGCAAATGGCGGTGGTGTGACAGATTTGGGCACTTACTCAGGACACGTCCATAGCTCAGATTCTGTGCTGCTCATTGGATCCTTTATGGGTGGCGAAGAGCCGGCATCACGGAGTTACGACCACTCCATGATGAACCGCATTGTAGCGAACAAATCCTTGCGGAGATCCCGAAAGGGCTCCTACTGGTCGAAGCACTCACGGGTAAGTACCCACCAACCTGTCCGAGTCAGACTGCGTCAACACCTGGCTTCGACCTGCGGTACATCGGCTTGAATACAACGTCTTCCTGGGCACGAAGATGAAGACCGTCCAGGTAGAAGAACTTGAAGGTCCTGACCGTCATGAAATCTCAAAACATAGAGGTATGAAAGATGACATTCAATCTTGTACTGCCTTGGCCTGCCACCTTGTGCGAGATATTGGCATTGAACAAGACATGTATGACCCCATACGAATCCCTTGTTAGGAGGCTGAGCTATTAATGCGATCTATTAATGTGATTTCCTAGGACTTTGCGGCACCGTGTGGCAGTTGTTGGTGACTCCAATACGTGCCATCACCCGATGGTACCATGCTCATCACGAGGACCACCGGTGTGGACGCATGATTATTTTGATATCACCGCGGGGGCTGCATCATTGCACGCAGGCTTTGATTGCAACTACAACCCGCGGGAGGCAGAAACACACTGTCTAGCAACATCACCGCTTATGAATTTGATGCTGGTCAGGAGAAATAGCTGCCACTTTTTCCCGTCATGATTTTTCGGCACCATGTGCCTGGGACTCGATGGTCGGATATCTGTGCTTTCAAGACTTTGGAACAGGTTAGCATTAGTTTATTAGCACATACTTGTCCCTCATTTGAAAATGCTTTCTCCCTCGCGAAATGTCCTGGTTTCAGGATGTTTGGGTGATGTACGGCGTAAGTTGCCCTATCCATTGTGGTAGCTGAGAAGCTCGTCAGAAGGTGCCTTTATAGTACATATAATTTGCAACGACTCTTGTGTCTCGGTATCACCACGGAACCGGATTTTGACACAACTTAGGTGACATAACGCTGAGCCCTCCTCCGTGTTTTGGATTCCTGGCATGGCACTCGAGCTGTGCAAAGCAGGTACCCAAATCCTCCGCGGCGCGCGCCCGAGCTGGTTAAACCTTTCAATAGCATCGCCTTTCCGATTTGAGCAAGACATCAGAGAAGACCTTTGGCGCGTAATGATGAAACATCAACTAGTATCCTGGGAACTCCGGAAGAGTGATCAGATTGAAGATGACATTACTCATGTCACGGACGCTTGACCCCGTGTTTATGTACTGACTCTTATCGTCGTCGTGTCTGTGTTGCTCGCACACTGCCGCGGGTGTTCCCAGAAACGTCCGGGCCTTTTTTTGAATCTTTGATCTTGAGATCCCGAACGCGATACGGCGGGTCTAGTCCAGAATAGCAGAGAAAACAACGCCCGTTGGTGGTGTCACTTCAAAGACACTCGGTCTGACATAGGGCGGGAGGATGGAATTCGAAGGACACATAGACAATCGCCACACCCGGGAACGAAACGCTATCCAGTTTCTAAATCCACGCAACAGAGAAAATGCTGCTTTGCAAGGAAACACTGAGAACGTGTGAGAGTATCATTAACTGGCTAGCCGGAGTCTGGACCCAGCCACCACTACAAAGATTCGGAGCCGGCGTATCGAAACCGGGGCTGCACTCCGGGGGTGGAGATAATATCATTCGGTGCCGATGTCAGCGCCGAATTTTTACTCAGTGGTAGGCAAGTGTACTCACGTGCGTGTCTGGTTGCCAACTCGAGTTAAATACGAGTTGCTCTCAGGGATGTGGGTCCACTCGACCCTGGGTTCTGTGGAAAGCCAAGCCACAAGACGGGACAGGATGTCCAATTGAGTGAACTCGTCGCGCGTACCCTGAGAGGGTCTACTAAGCAGCTGTCAGACAGATTCGCAAGAATGTGGTGATTCGCACCTTGTATCGTGTTCTATATAGCCCGCCCAGTCTGCCTGATAGTGACTCTGGATTGTTTAAAGTTGAGAGCCGGGGCCATCTCTGAGAGCGACGAGCGGTACACGTTCGTCGTTGTCGGGGGCGGTGTTCCCTCGGGACACGATTGTGGAAAAAGGAAACCCACGTCGCTGACCGTGATTATGACCAAGCAGCGGGCAGTGGCACTGTCCGAGATATATCACTCAGCAAGCAGCGCTTTGTTCCGATCCCCCATCATCACCGTCTCCCACCATGACCACCTCCCTCGATCTCCTCAAGCAGACCGGCACCGTCGTCGTCTCAGACTCAGGCGACTTTGAATGTAAGCACGCCGCTTCTCGTCGCGAGCGCCGTCGCTGATCGATCTTATCAGCGATCGATGTCTACAAGCCACAGGTGCGTCTGGATTTCATTTCCACATAAACGCACCACACATTGAGAACCGAGTAGGATGCAACGACCAACCCATCCCTGATCTTGGCCGCAGCCAACAAACCCGGCTATGCACGTCTCATCGACGTCGCCGTCAATTACGGAAAAAGCAAGGGTGGTTCTCTCGAGGACCAGACCAACGCTGCCCTGGATCGCTTGGTATGAATGGAAGCTCCCTCTATTTTTTCGCCCTTTCACACCACCACCACCCTCATTTTTCAGCTTGTCGAATTCGGCAAGGAAATTCTTGCTATTATTCCGGGCCGTGTCTCGACCGAGGTCGATGCCCGTCTCTCCTTTGATAAGGAAGCCACCAAGAAAAAGGTAAGTTGACCTCGATCACGCGATACACGTAATTCGGCAAGCATGCTGATGCTGGATTGTTCTCGTCACATCAAGGCGAAGGAGCTCATTGCCCTTTACGAATCCGTTGGCATCAAGAAGGAACGTATTCTCATCAAGATTGCATCGACGTGGGAGGGTATCCAGGCTGCGCGTGAACTCGAAAGGGACGACGGCATTCATTGCAACCTCACGCTTCTCTTCGGTTTCGGCCAGGCGGTTGCTTGCGCCGAAGCTGGTGTGACTCTCATTTCGCCTTTTGTTGGTCGTGTAAGCAGGATTTTTTCCATTATTTTTATTTTTATGTTAATGTGCCTCATTGCTTTTCCCATCCATTACCCCCTGTATAGATCCTCGACTGGTACAAGAAAGCAACTGGCAAGAACTATGAAGGCGACGAGGACCCTGGTGTCCAGTCGGTCAAGAAGATCTTCAACTACTACAAACAATACGGCTATAAGACCATCGTCATGGGTGCCAGTTTCCGTAACGTACGTGAACCAAACCCAAACCTGTCCGTCTCCCTTATTCTAACGCGGTCACCCCCATCCCGCCCATCTTATTCTTATTATCGGTCGATCGCACCCCTCGATTGGTTTCCGACAGACCGGAGAAATTAAAGCACTGGCTGGGGTCGACTTTTTGACCATCTCTCCTTCCCTGCTCGAGGAACTCAAGAAGTCGACGGAACCTGTACCCAAGCGGCTGGATGCTCATGGTGGGTACCTCTCCCTCATACTCTCCCTCATATGGGTCGTTCTCGATTCCTTGCTCCATATGCATGATTGGCTGATGCATCCTTTTTTTCTTTTCATTTTTGCCGTTTCTCCCTTCTCCTTCTCCTTCCCCTGCCCATTCCATTGTCCATTGTCCATCACCGTTCATCACCGGACACGGCACCTCTCGATCACCCTCCCTCGTCCCGCTCCTCCCCTCATCCCTGATAGCCGCCAACCTCGAGCCCATCGAAAAAGTCTCCTTCATCGACAACGAACCCGAATTCCGCTGGTCCCTCCTCCAAGACCAAATGGCCTTTGACAAGCTCCACGAAGGCATCAAGAAGTTCGCCGAGGACGGGGAAACGCTCAAGGTTGTCCTCCGCAAGAAACTCTCTGCTTAAGCCCGGTGCTCGGCTCGCAGTGCAAGTGGGTGAAAGTGTAACTGTAACTGTAACTGTAACATCACACATACTATGCCTATGCCGTTCGTCGTTATCGTTGTACTACTATTCCGTAGCCCCCCACTTTTAGACACGGTAATGTAAACTAGATACAGTAGGGGGGAAAAACAAACAACGTTATTCGAGAAGTGTTGTATACTTGGATACCCATTTCATAGCGCACCCTTGGTACCACTTTTCTTCTTACTCCAAGCATTTACAGACCAATTTCCCACTTCAGTGGACTATCGCTAGGTACCTTAACTGGGCGCTCAATGTGTTCCCTCTGCTTCGTCCAGGCCTTTGTGTGCTCTACGCTAGAACTGCAGGAAAGCTCCATCAACGAGCATTCCTTTGGGTTAATCGAGATGTTGAACAAGGTTAGGTTGGGTGGTCAAACATCTAACGGAATCCAGTGGTGTCTGTTTCCTAAAGACTGAGTCCTGGTCGTTCCAGTCGCTTCCGCCTACGGCGGTGTGGGTCTACTGTGATGCATCTCCACAGGGTCTCGGTCTTTGGCTTCCTTCAACGTTTCAAGGATTCCAAGCTCCTGCCACTCAAATCTTTAAAGAGCACAATGAATCCATTTTTTTTTACCTCGAAGCTCTTTGTGTTTGCGTGGCCCTCCTCCACACAATCACTTTCACGCCCCCAGGGACTCGGATCGCTGTCTTCACCAACGATATCAACACCATTCAGATGTTCAACTCCCTCGCTGCTCTACCTTCTCTTAACTGGATGTTAACGGAAATCGTCAATGCCGTCCTTGCTAAGGATGTTTACTTTCATACTTTGCATGTCCCTGGAGTCCATAACGT
This sequence comes from Xanthoconium purpureum, assembly GCA_038090075.1. NCBI lineage: Eukaryota > Fungi > Basidiomycota > Agaricomycetes > Boletales > Boletaceae > Xanthoconium > Xanthoconium purpureum. The sequence goes on along the minus strand of JBBPMA010000236.1, from coordinate 25,852 downwards.
GACAGCTGACTTACTCTCCCGATTCCGCAATCTCAAGGCTAACCGCCTCGAGCCTCGACTCTCCATCCAATCATTTCAACCCCCTCAAGCGATGTCGGGGGCTCCCAGGACTATGGAGCGCTTACTTATTGAGCGCTCCATCAACCTCGGTCTCGCCCTCGATGCTTCCACTCGACTAACTTATTCGTTGCCCCTTAATTCCTATCTCACCTTCTGCAAATTGCATCAGCTCGATCTCGAGCCTACGGCTCAGACACTGTCAATGTCACGTTCATGGCGCACCATATCGAACCCCGGTCTGTTAGGACCTACCTGACAGGCATTATTTCAGAACTCGAACCCTTCTATCCATCCATTCGCGAGGCTCGGAGCTCGGAGCTCGTTTCGCAAACCCTTCAGGGAGCAATGCGACGCTTCTCACACCCTTTGCGACAAAAAATCCCTTTAACACACGACGACCTTCATGATTCCATGCACGTTTCCAATTATTTCCTCATTTATCTGATGGAACACCACCTCGGCAGAGCTGGTTTTTGCATAGGCTTCATACTTTCAATTGGCGGTCATTTTATGCGAGCCGGCGGGGCAACACCTCTTGCAGCTGCCAGCGTGCCTCCGTCGCAAATCCAAGCTATCGGGCGCTGGAACTCCCCAGGTTTCGAACGCTATATTCGCCAGCACCCCATCCTCTTGCAAGCCGTCCTCTTCCAGGGCCGCTCTGTGCATGACCCGCCTTTTGCCCGTCTGCTTTAACTTATTCACCGCTACGTCAGATCTTTTTTTTTCTATCTTATTTTTGCTCTCCCTCCCACCCTTCAACACATTTATAAGCTTCCTCGTGACTCACTTTCTTGTATTCGTAGTCTAGGTACATGTCGTCCCATCGCGCATTTGTAATCTATACAGAGTCACGCCTGTGACTCGTTTTTGGCTGGCTTCACGCCCCGGCGCTACGCCCTGACTGATAGTCAATTGGCAGTTCGTCTATCGACGGCTCGCCCCCAGCTTGCCCCATAGACAGCTGGTTACCAGCCCAATCACACCGGCCGAAGTCCCAAATCCGCTACACCCGGACAGACCTATGTCCCTCTTGGGGTGTAAAATCTGCTATGGGCCAGACTTGGGCCAGACAAACATGTGGGGGAGCCCCTGGGGCCCCGATATATCACTCAGCAAGCTGCCATTTGTTCCGTTCCCCCATCCTCACCGTCTCCCCCGTGCAGGAGCGATCCCAAGCCGCGAAACGCGAGTACGGCAGTGCTGGAGTCGATCGAGGACGAGCGCGCACACTTGGACCACACAAGCGCATACCCGAGCCGCGACTTTCCAAATCAGGATACAGTACCAGCGCAGCGCGGCGACACGGTCACTCATTTCGAAGGACTACGATACATTCATTTAACAAACATTTTGATACACTTTCCTTTGATTCTATCTTCTATCCGTTAAGACAAACACTTAAAGTATGGTCTTAGCCTCTCGCGTTTGAGAGGAGTGTTGGAACTTACTAGATTACCTACGCTGTTGCTTACATAAGCGACCACCTACTTACATCTCACAGTAGTTGGCTTGGTTTAGTTACTGACTTACTGAGTATTCTACAGGCACCCCTGCTTCTCCCCTTCTCCTGCACTTTTCTTGCCCCACTATCGCACCCTGTGGTGCCAATATTCTCACTCTGTAGTTTTTTTCTCTCATGCAATCCAGTTCCTGTCCTTCCGTATCCTTCCGAGATGCGCCTTCCGTACGCGGGCCGAAGTTCGCCACTCCGGCTCGCAGGACACCCAGCGTTGTGCCTGGCCTTTCTGGTCCAGACCTGGCCTGGGTTTAGACGGGCTGATCACCAGACTACTTGCTAGGTACGATTAACCCTAATTATAGAGACGGTGATGGTGAGAGAACGGAACAAATCCCAGCTTACTGAGTGGTATATCAGGGCCCCAGAAGCTCCCTCATATGTTTGTCCCACCTGAACCTCACCACCATGACCACCTCCCTCGATCTCCTCAAACAGACCGGCACCATCATCGTCTCAGACTCGGGCGACTTTGAGTGTAAGCACGCCGCTTCTCGTCGCGAGCGCCGTCGCTGATCATACCTCGCGATATTATCAGTGATCGATGTCTACAAGCCACAGGTGCGTCTGGATTTCATTTCCCCATAAATGCACCACACATTGAGAACCGAGTAGGATGCAACGACCAACCCATCCCTGATCTTGGCCGCAGCAAATAATCCCGGCCATGCACGTCTCATTGACGTCGCCATCAATTACGGAAAAAACAAGGGTGGTTCTCTCGAGGACCAGGTCGACGCTGCCCTGGATCGCTTGGTATGAATGGAAGCTCCCTCTATTTTTTCGTCCTTTCACACCACAACCACCCTCATTTTTCAGCTTGTCGAATTTGGCAAGGAAACTCTTGCTATTATTCCGGGCCGGGTCTCGACCGAGGTCGATGCCCGTCTCTCCTTCGACAAGGAAGCCACCAAGAAAAAGGTAAGCTGACCTCGATCACGCGATACACGTAATTCGGCAAGCGTGCTGATGCTGGATTGTTCTCGTCACATCAAGGCGAAGGAGCTCATTGCCCTTTACGAATCCGTTGGTATCAAGAAGGAGCGCATTCTCCTCAAGATCGCATCGACGTGGGAGGGTATCCATGCTGCACGTGAACTCGAAAGGGACGACGGCATTCATTGCAACCTCACGCTTCTCTTCGGTTTCGGCCAGGCGGTTGCTTGCGCCGAAGCTGGTGTGACTCTCATTTCGCCTTATGTTGGTCGTGTAAGCAGGATTTTTTCCTTTATTTTTATTTTTATGTTTCTACCCGGAACTTTCCGATAATGTGCCTCATTGCATTGCCCCTCCCGTTCATTACCCCCTGCATAGATCCTTGACTGGTACGAGAAAACAACTGGCAAGCACTATGAAGGCGACGAGGACCCTGGTGTCCGATCGGTCAAGAAGATCTTCAACTACTACAAACAACACGGCTACAAGACCGGTATCATGGGTGCCAGTTTCCGTAACGTACGTGAACCACACCCAAACCTGTCCGTCTCCCTCATTCTAACGCGGTCACCCCCATCCCGCTCATCTTACTCTTATTATCGATCGATCGCACCCCCTGATTGGTTTCCGACAGACCGGAGAAGTTAAGGCACTGGCTGGGGTCGACTTTTTGACCGTCTCTCCGTCCCTGCTCGAGGAACTCAGGAACTCGACGGATCCTGTACCCAAGCGGTTGGATGCTCATGGTGGGTACTTCTCCCTCACACTCTCCCTCATATGGGTTGTTCTCCATATGCATAATTGGCTGATGGCATCCTTTTTTTTCTCTTCATTTTTGCCGTTTCTCCCTCCCCCTTTTACACATTGCATTGTCAACTGACCATCATCGTTCATCACCGGACACGGCACCTCTCGATCCCCCTCCCTCGTCCCGCCCCTCCCCTCATCCTTGATAGCCGCCCACCTCGAGCCCATCGAAAAAGTCTCCCTCATCGACAACGAACCCGAATTCCGCTGGGCCATCCTCCAAGACCAGATGGCCGTTAACAAGCTCCACGAAGGCATCAAGAAGTTCGCCGAGGACGGGGAAACGCTCAAGGCTATCCTCCGCGAGAAACTCTCTGCTTAAACCCGGTGCTCGGCTCGCAGTGCAAGCTGGTGTAACTGTAACTGTAACTGTAACGTCACACATACTATGCCAATGGCGTTCTTCGTCGTCGTACTACCATTCCGTAGCCCCCCACTTTTAGACATGATAATGTAAACTAGATGGGGAAAAAACACAAACAACAACGTTATTCGAGAAGACGATCAGACTGTTATGTGTCGTATACTTGGATACCCATTTCATAGCGCCCACGTCCAATTAAAACCGACCCATCTCCATCGATCTGGCACGTCTTCCATCTTGCCCGTGGATGCCGTCATATCACACCACGCCACCATGCAAAATGAAATCACAAACTCTCAGACGGCGAAGAGAAAAAAAGATCAATTCATTCGTTCGTTCGTGACCGGAAAGTACAAATGAGAGGGGTTTTATATTTAACTTGGTGGGTGTATGCATGCAAAGAGAAGAACAACGAAGGCGAAAAAAATGATAACCGATGAATGTCATGGATACTACGAGGTGCTTCGAAAGAAAAAATTTACAAGGTGAAACCTGAAACACAAAAGGAGAGGAAGAATGAAAGACGCGAGGTTTGACAAGTAATAGTAAAGAAGAGTCTCGCATCAAGGTGTCACGTACGCTATCGACAACGGTGGATATGTTCAAGTTCTGTCAAAAGAAAAGAAGACTGTCGAATGTCAATTATTCTACGCGACATATCAACATGAGAGCCCCTCGAAGGTCGACGACGTGGCACAGCTGGGATTAGGACATACGGGTTAAACGAACAACGGCACACGGGGTGCTCGGGTTCCGTATGGATTGGAAATTCATTCAGAGGGCAGACACCCCCGATTCCCACTCCTCCCTCGTCACACACCCGACAGCCCTGCATATCGGGCAAGACACCTCCACCAACGGCTCGGCCTTATCCTCACCGCCCCACCCAGCCACGCGCTCCGCGCTGACCAGACACGCAGGGTGGAACAAATGAGCACATACAGATGCATTAACATCGCTCTCGTGCTCTGCATCCGGAAGCGGGTGGATAAACACTCGCTTCGTCAACGATGCCGATGGTTCGGGGTATGGATCGTCGTCAGAGGGACCGACACCACAACTCGTGTCTGAACAGCGCAGACCCTGCTCTCGTTCTCGCTGCTCTACGCGTTGTCGCAGAGAAGGTCCAGGAGCGGGCGGGACGGACCACGTTTTTCTCTCCCGGCGGGGTGGCATAGGACGTGTTGGTCGGAACATCATGGGACGTGGGAAAATCGGAACGGGGCGGGGACCGCCAGGGGGAGGTTGAGGTCCAGCTGCTTGTGGTTGAGTGCCGCCCGCAGGAGGGAAGACTTGAGGTCCTGCTGCTTCGGGTCTGAATTGCGGCTGAGGTTGAGCGCCATTCGCGGGGGGAGCACCCGGAGCAGGTGCTTGAGCTGGGATGGGGCCAGCCCCTTGTGCATTGATTACTTGTGGAATAATATTCCGTGTCGTCCGAATGAGGCCCTCGATTAATGTGTGTAGATCTTGCGCAAACGCATCTGGATTTGGAGCATCATTTCCACCAGCGGCACCGGTGCCCGCTTCGCCATCGTCAGCACCATCAGCGCCTGCTCCTGCTCCTGCGGCAGTATCACGGGGAGGATTGCCATCCCGTTCTTCCGGGAGTAGACCACCAACAAACATATCTAACCCTATCGTCAACACATCAACACCTGTAGACGCAAACAAATACTCATTAGTTGAGCTCGGTAGACGGGCTGCGCGCGAACGCGGCGCGGTAGGAAGAGATGACGTACCCTGGTTGTCACCTCCGGGGGCTTGTGCTTCTCCATTTGGTCTCAGGGGTATCTGAATAGCTGGGAGAGAAAACATAGGGATTCCGGGTATGCCGGCGAATGGGTTGAAGCCTGGAACACCTGGCATACCACCAGCTGGTCCGGTGTGGGGAGGGGGTGCAGGACCCGGTGGTACTGCGGCTGTTGCAGGCCGGCCATCTGTGGCCGCAGGGTTTGCTGCCGGGGCAGCATCAGCCGCACGAGAACCGGCAGCATGACCCTCAGAGGGGACCTCCGGTGCAGCCTGCGCTGGATGTGGGGCGGCGTTACCCGGTTGGGCGGGGCGAGCACGATTAAATGTGGGTCTAGGCGATGGAGTATAAGTAAGATTTTCGGGGTCAACGTTGAATCTACAAGTCGGGCATGTTGCTTGCTTTGCCCTTGTAAACCATGGTAGTAGACACGAAGCATGGAACACGTGAGCGCATGGGAGGGAAATGATTTTGGTTGCTTCGGGGGACGAAGTGGAGGTGGAGGGTCCTGCCTCGGAAGGTGAAACAGAGGCGGAGGGGGCGTCAACGTCCATCATATCAGTAGATGTATGCGTCTCATTTCGTCCTTCGGCGGTATCCGTCCCCGAAGTCGATGGCTGTGGCACTTCGCCTCCGGAGGATTGTTGACCAGTGAAGTTGTCGCTCTCGCCATCTAGCAGGGTGTCCAAGCAGATAGCACATCCAGAGGACGTATTGGTATCCCCGGCATGCCCACCAGGAGCGCCTCCAACGCGTTCTAACCTCTTCACAAGTCCCAAAGGAACGACTTCCAGACCAGTGACGAGCTTCTTCGCCCGCTCAGGGTCTTCCCGCCCTTCCTCCACCGCTTGAAATTCTTGAACAAACGCTGCAAACGATGCCAGCAACTCCTCTCGGGCAGCTGGATCCATACCGAACATACCCTGGGCACCCCCCTGGCCTCCCTGAGCTCCTGGGGGTTGACCCGGCCCATTGCCTAGCGGAGAACCAAAGAGTGGTATCGTCAACGTGAATCCTGCTGTCAAGATCGGAACACCGCGCGGCGCACGACCGGGGTTTGCATCATTGCCTGTGGGTGATGGATCTGTAGTATCCTCACCGGTTTGTACATGCTCAGGTGGAACTTCGCCCCCAGGGACGTTGGCACCGGGCGGGCCGAGGCCAAACAAGGCCCCGAATAGGCCCGCCGGAGGACGAGGCGGTAGATGTTGCTGTTGCTGCGGATTAGCACCCTGTGGCGCAGCCTCGCCCGATGGAGGAGAGCCACCGACGCGCTCCGAGGGATGTCTACGATCCCGAGCGTCGTCCCCGTCATCGTCCACACGCGCACGCCGCGTACCGGTAATAGGTTCGAGGAGCTGAGGCTCGTCTTCATCGTCCATCCGAACAGTGTCACGATCTCCGTGGACGGGCTGAGCGTCTTGATGTGACCGTGCTGGGTTGGTGGTGGCGATGCCGGCGTCAGATTCGTCCGACGTGTCAGTGACAGACCGCAACTCTGGCATTGAATCTTCGTCGTCATCGCGCTGCGAATCGGGTTGGGAAGGGGGTGGGGTTTCGACGGCTGAGGAAGTGGACGCCGAAGATGTGGATGGGATGGGCGCAGATGAGCTGGAGGCATCCGTGGGACGAGAGTCGTGTGCGCTGGCCCTCAGAGGCTCTAGCGGCGGCATGCCGTGTGCGTCCCGCGCGTCACGATCCCTGTGCTGCCCACCACTAGAATCAGAGTTGCTGGCGAAAGCGTGATTGATATTCCGGAATACGTTCTGGATAGTAGTGCCGAAGTTGAAGCTGTGGGAAAAGGGCAGACGGCGAGTATTACTGTTGTTGTCGCCGTTGCTCATCTGGGATGAGCTAGATGGTGGTTGTACGAGATCAAGGAGTGAAGTGCGGTGTTTGTAATCGTCGACGAGCTTTGTGGTGCTTGTTGTCGACCGTGACGATGCTCAGTCATTCCACCGCGTGACCATTATGGTGTTACTTGTTTGTCATCCTCACATAATCACCAGAACATTCTCCACTACACTTGCGCCTTCCACAAGGCGCGCGTTCGATCCATGCCGCTAGCATTTTTCTTTCATTACATTACAAGTTTTACGCCAAGTCTACATGCACATAAATTAAAGCGTCTTGCCCTTGCCCTTGCGTTTTTGTCTACGAAGGGATCGCCGTGCAGCCGGAACACCAAACTGTCACCCCCATCAGCATCTCGCACCCAGAAGCTCAGGACAACGACCTACCCGAACTATCGGATACAGCACCAAAAGTGTCCCACCGGCGATCCATCCCCATTTCACGTGTACAGGCAAGGGCTCCAGGAACATCCCTCGGCTCCACTTGGTAATTACCAACAGCTCTGTCAAGACCGTGGCAAGCAACAGCCAACAATGTTGGCCCATGCGCCTCGCCTTCCTGTCTCCAGAGTAAGTAACGTATCTGGCTTCACAGCTTGACCAACATACTTTGGGTCATTGATGTATTGGTACAGCTCCCTCACGGCCGGTAATGCGCACAGGAAGACAAACGCAAGCCTCATGATAACGATAGGGTGATCAGGCTCCATCCACAGTAATGACTAGAGTGCCGTTCATGATCGACAAGACCCTTAAAGACCGACATGAAACATATCGCTTACCTTCAAGTAAAACGGGTTCAGCTCCGCCGCAAGGAACACAGCAAGGAGCAATACGACCGTGACATAGTGACGGAATGACGTCGTTCCTTCCCATTTGAAAGCGGTCCAATCATGCGGCGAAAATTGGCTCAGCACCCGTTTTGCTTTCGAGCGCAATCCCCGGGTTTGGCGCAACCCACGCCATTCATACGGCTAGATGATCCGAGTCACTAACGAAGATATAACAGGATGCAGAGCGACATGCCTTTACTTCCAGATACTGACAAGTCTTCATTCCTATCAATACGATTCCCCATTAGGTCGCACGCGGTTGAACCGGGAAAAGCCGAAACGCACCAACATACGTTCCTAACCAGTTGCAGAGCAAAACATCCAGGACCCACTGAGCGAAAGCATCAGCCACCAGACAACCCAGAACAACAAAAATTTACATGGTCCCACCAGCACTGTGAAAGGTTGAGCACCCGGCGGAGATAGAGGGATCTCGATTGGACGTACTTCGGCGAAATTCGGTAGTTGATGTTGCAGGCTATACTCAGCGAACTCAAATGCTATGCTCAAGATCTTCAATGACGAGATCAGCCACTCGTTCTAAAAGAACTGTCGATACAGACATACCCAACAGAACCAATAGTCACGCAATATCATCGCCTTGCCAAACCAGCCCAGCGCATGCGCCAAACAGAATATATCGACCGCGCCCTAAACGGACTTTCAGGATGACGCCAATGAAAGCGAGTCATCGAAAACACTGACCCAGATATTCTGCGCAGTTAGCGCGCAATTTTCCGCATAGCTCTTCTCGGGAAGAGGTACGTTCAAGGCAGGGTCCAAGAACGTCATCATCCTTCTTGCCGAGTGCAGATCCTGGAAGAGTAAGAAAACCAGGGCGATTTCGTAGAGCAAGTTGATCCCCAGCACAACCCGCCAAAATGCCGGATGAGGGCGTATAAACGGCCCGTCCCTGAACTGAATCATGGAAAACACCAAGAAGGAAGCTATTGCTGCATATACTCCTCTGAGATGAATGAAATCACGAACGTGATCAAAGAGACACGCGAAGAGTAAATGGAGAACACGTACACGCGACGCTTGTCTCGTCCTTCTGCAAGGACATCGGAAGACATGGCAACATAGGCCAAAGCGGCAAGACCGACGGAGAGCGCGGTCAGTGTGATGGGTTTGTAAAAGAATCTGGATGGGTTTCGGTAACGAGGTACAAAAGGGTCAAAGTTTACGCACTCTACAGAGGTATCGCTGCGCTCCTGGAAAGGGGCTATTCTAGTGTAGGGCTCGGTTCGATCTGCCTTGGTTTGCGTCAATCTCGTCAATAAACGGTACTGAACTAGCGACATACATCGAACCCTGGACATAGATTAAATCGGTGTTTCGATTAGCCGCGGATTCTACTCACAACGAACGGGAGAACCATTTAGGCCAGGTTTGGGTTCCGCCTCAGACGGAGAAAGGAGCACATCAGAGGTTTCGTTCGGCGAAGTTGGTGATTCGGGTTCCGAAGTCATCTTGAACGATGTCGAAAAGTAGATAAGGGGATTAGAAGGAAATGTGGGCGTGAATTACAAGCTAGACGCCATGCAAGACGGTGCTGGAGGCAAGTTGTATACGGTCGACCAATCGTTGTGTGCCTCGACGCACGCGCCAGGTGTCAACGTTTTCGTGCGGATTACGTAATCGTTCTAACCAGGTGTAGCAACTCAGTTGCGTCAAATACCCGATGCGATGAAACCTATCCCATGACTGTCAACTCGGAGATCCTCATCGTATTGAGACATCGGCGGTCTAGGGACCCCCAAGTGTCTTACGGGGTGTCCCCTCGAAGACACTGCACTGCTTAAGGTAGCGGGAGCATCTAGCAGTCCAAAAGAAAAAACACTGGTGCTGCCGACATGACAGGTCATTGTTATTCGACAAGTCTACTATAGATTCCGTTGGGTAAGGCGAACATGTCTCAGCTAGATGGTGGCGCACCTCCATCATATATCATGTCTGCTGAAATTCGTGGCCATTCGATCACTAAGCTCAGTGCTGTGGCCCTGTATCTGTTGGCAAGCTGCCCGGAGATTTGCGGGGTTCGTCCCGATGCAATGCACAGAGGAAGCAATCTCAGTCCGCAGTACACCTCGGAACCTCTAGGTTGCGCCGCATGCACCGCCCTCTATCAAGCGCCCGTATCGTCGGTGACGATGCATTCCTCCGTCGATGCAAGCACTCCAACGCTACAGGGGTCGACTTATCTGGGCGCTGTCAGTCGACCCCGTTACTGCCTAAACCATCTCCGCGCGTTGTCCCGATCGATGACAGCGAGAGTTCGATCGGGAGATGCCATCACTATACACAGTCAAAAGTACCGCGCCATCATCTTATAGCTCTCGCTAAATCATGGGCGCAAGACGAACGGATCTGAAATGGGCGGCTGGCCCATTGCAACTAGGAGTGGCACCCATGACCATAACCGTCCGCTTCTAACCTCGTTTTCGAGCACTCTTCTCGATATTCTGGAAAACATCGCATCATGATCGTTGAATGCGAGATCCACATCAAGTTTAGTTTTTTTCATAGAATGGTCCTCGGAGGTCCACCCAGTAAACACTGCAATACTTGCCATGTAAGGGTGCAGGCACGAGGCACTTGGAGCACCTTCGTGATGATGAGTCTCACGCCCATGATGACCCTGAGCAGCGTCTGAAATACGAAGTTGGTTCCGGCCAACTTGCCACGTCGGAGGGGGAGTGCATCCACATGACCCGTCAGGAGATGAGCGGACATCTAGGCAACATAGAATCGACTGTGTGGATCAGGCCGAAGGACCTCGACCGGTCATGGATCGCCGGAAGTGCCCGTGGGGAGGTCTTCTGGGACGGATGTAACCGAACGGAGGTGCCGGATTGAGATAGATAATGAAAAGTGACACCGTCGGCGGTCTGATTTTTCCCGGGTTGCTTCGTTGCGACCAACTTGTCTTGTACACGCCCAGCTCACCGCGCCGGCAGTGATGGGTATGATGAAAACTGATACGTGGACGGGCGGTGGTCTCGAAGTCATAACCGGGTATGAAATCGAGAAGCTATCGAGTGGCGCATGAGTTGCCAGGGACGCTTTATGGAGCAAGTCATTGTGCGACGAGCGGCAGACCAGATGACAGAGGAGCGTGCACAATCGGACTTGATCGGCGGGAGAAACAACAGCAGATAAAGTAATCGATCAAACCGACAGTCTGGAAGGTTTGCGGCCTTCGAACTTGAAACTCAACTGAAGGCCATCCTGATCAGCCTTGCCGAACTTGACGGACACGTTCTCGTTTGCAAGTTATTTTTCCTCCGTCCCCGGCCACACACGTAATACGCTCTCCCCTGAGAGCCAAAACACGAAAACACGTCCCGAGGCTGCCTACAACGCCACCATCTGAATCTACCCGTCATCGCCATGACAGCTCAGCGCGCCCGCAGGTCAGAGAGAGTGAGGTGGTTGGCACGGAGCGCCGTTATCTAGCTCGTTCACGCGTGGCCGTTTTCATGAGCAGGATATGAACAAGACGCGTAGATGTTTCGGTTAACGTGGGCGTGCAACGGCCTGCGAACGGTTGTTTCCTCACGCCATTTGAGAAAATATTACGGGATTTGTTTGGGCTGGAATTCCCGTATAGGTCTGGCAGTTCTCAGGCAGATCCGACTCTTGCACGGGTTGCGTCCAAACCGCCGTGACACTTGTCTCTGATTGACATCTAACCGGCTGTGGGGACTAAAAAGAGCGTGCGCAGTCACGACTGTCTGCACGCTACGGGGACGGTATATTCTGGGTTCGCGCTCACAGGAATGTACATATGTTTGGGGGCCATGTGCTAATCAGATATCCGAGGCACTGCATTTTGGAATTAGGCTCAAAGAACCCGTCCAAGATGAGGATGTGACGAACAAACGGGGATAGCCCTGATTGAGGCAAGTGGCCTGTTCTTTACTCACGCGTTGTATTTATGTCACTGCCGAGACTGGAAGGTACCTCTTTTGCAGGGCCGGGTCACACAGAGACCGTTTTCGTGAAGAAGACTCTAAACGATCTGTGCTGTTGTCAATGCCCGAGGTGATCCAGATCTCCTCCTCGTTACTTAAGTACTTAATGTCCCCGTCCCCCGTTTGCATCTATCTCCATATCCACCCCTCCACAAAGTACTTCTTTCCTCCTCTCCTTGTCCCCATGCTCTCTAACCTCTTCCCCCTCTTCCAGTCCAAAGACCATATCATGGATCTCGACTTCACAGTAGACACAGATCACCGCAAGCGCAGACGCAACCGCACTACCCAGTCCTGTCTCAACTGCCACACCTCCAAACGCAAGGTTCGTCCTCCATGGCTCATCCCTTCTCGTCCTCACCGTGCCACAGTGTGACAGAAAACGTCCCTGCCAGCGTTGCATCCAACTTGGTCTCGTGCGTTTCCCTCCCGCGCCTTTGTCCGCCACGTCTCATCTCACTTCCATAGACTGGCCTTTGTGTATACGAAATCGATGACCCGGCACTGAGGTGCGTCCATACCTCACCTCCACCCGGTGCTGTATCCTGAGTGCATGGCGTTCCAGAGATGACCCCACCCTTGACGAAACTACTCGTTTGCGCAACAGAATAGCGGAGTTGGAAAGCCTTGTTAGGGAGCTGCGTGGTACGGATATGTGTTTCATCATCTGCTCCGTCTCCTGATCTGCTCGTGGTCTAGGCAAACCCCATCCTCGCTGGGCAGATGCCAACTTCAGAGACGGTGACCCGTCTGAACGGTGGCACTCGCGTGCCGCCAAAAACAGCTTGCATCTCAGGCGCCGCGCACGTTCTCCAGACACGCTGGCGCGTCCCAATCAGGAGCCCCGGGGCCTGGTTTCAGCCTCTGGAACTCCGATCAAGGTCGAGCCAATTGCGGAGATAACCCAACCTCATCTATATCGTTTCACGCCGTCTCCCCCAGCATCGTATCCTGCCTTCCATTCAGATAACTCGGCGTCACCACCATATGAACGCCAAAATGGCCATCACTACAGCAATGGCAACGTTCCTTCCAATGGACGTTCTTCGATGCCGTACCCGTCGCCAACCTCCACCAATGGTCTTTCGTACAATCATCACCCGTCAGACCCTCCTTCCTACCATGAAAACGGAAACGTCTATCAGATGAATCCATGCGAACCAGATAAAGTATACGGCAATCACTTCCCGTCGGACTCACCTCCGTCGCCACCGTTTTGCGCATGTCGAACCAACCCTGGCGCCGAACACGCACTCGTGTCCCTGGGCCAGCAGCTCCAAAGTGCGCTCGCTTCGCTGAGGCAGTACGCGCAACACCCAGAAAACACCCAGTGTCAAGTATTCCGGCGCATCAGTGAACTTATCAATCTCATGCAGTACGTCCCTGTTTTTTGCCTCGCGGCGACCTCATGTCCAATATGAGCTAATTACTTGTGTTGTGAGAATTAGTGGAAATGATCCGGAAGAGGCCACGGGTTCGCCTTATGGGACTCTTCCCACACCCACGGAGAGTGAAATTCTGTCTTCACATTCATCTTCGAGCACGCCCTTCCATGGATCATCCGCTGGTGCATCCGTTTCGGAGTGGAACACGATGGCGCCTACCGGATTCAACCCTTATTTCCCCATATCATCATCCGGCGAACAGTCCATGTACAGTAATATCATCACATGAACCATGTTTACCACAACTATGGTTCTTCTCCTCTACTCTTGCCCATATCTAGCTCTTGCTGTTATTTACTTGTCGTCGCGCCGGAAGTGACTTTGTACTAATAAGTATTTGTGCTAGATTTACAACACTGTACTCTATACGTCATGTACTTTGTCTGCTATACGCACGCCACTTGGGGTCCCCACCCTAGAACTACGTCGCTAATCCGTTTTGAAACGAAATACACGTTGTGACGAGGGATCCGCCAGAATCGGCCGGCCTTGTGCGTCCAGCATCCACCTGTCCCTCTCAGTAAAGACGACTTCCCCGTTTTGCTTGACGAGGACGACGGTGGAATTACGCGTTCCGAAAACGTAGTTGTCAATTTGTATGGGGTCGACTTGGATCGTGTTTTTGAATTCGGAACGATCGCGGGGCGGCTGCGAAGATCGCCATCTATGCACGAGAGCAAAGGAACGTTGCAGCGCACGCCACCGAACATCACATATCACAAAATATGATCTAATATGTAATAATACCCACGTTAAGAGATCAAGGAGACGTTCGGTGAGCTGATCGTCTGACGTGTCGGAGGGGAGAGCGTCGAGGAGGGCGTCAAAGGCGCCGAGGCCGTGTTGGATCTTGGGCCATTCGTCTGCGCCGTTGCCGTCGATGCCGTTGGAGAGGCCGATGCGGTGTCGTTGTGCGTGGGACAGGGGGCGGTAGGTGATCGGGCCGCCTGAACCGTGGTTGGTGACGTAGAAGGCGTCAAAGGAGAGGGCGGGGCTGGAGGTGACTGTGGGTGCGAGGAGGACGAGGTTGAATCCGGCGTAGTGCGCGTTTGGGGGGACAAGCCGTACGTGGTCCTCGAGCGAGTGCGATGATGGCTCGGTGAGGAAGGAGGAGATGAGGTCGCCGCGGGAGGAGGCAACGGTTGTGTGTGGTTCGGTGATGTTCGTCCTGCGGGATCGTGTGAGGAACCGAGATTGGGTCGACTTGCGACACTTACAGGAGGCCTAGTTTTCCGGTCCGGCTGAGACCAAGCCATGTCCCACCCGCTTGAAGGTCGATGCCAGATAGGACGTCTGTGTCGACTTGTCCGCCAAAGGAGTGGAAATGCGCAGGCTGGGTGGGTCTGGAGAGATTCTCATCCCGATTACTACACAAGATACTGATTCCAAAGTGAACACCACGACACCAAATCTCTCGAAAAAAAACCACGCACAGAGCGTAATCGGGGTGGTCAAGGGTGAAAAATGCGACACACATCTTGAGACAGTTCGGTAGCGCGCGCGCGTGAGAGTGCAAGATCCAGCGGTCGATGCACGAACGTGGGGTGGGTGAACCATATTCGCGACTTGCCTTTGTCTCAGACCTTGTTTGAGGGTCTCCGAGGAGTCCAGTCGTTATTCGCACCGACGATAATTTTGACGACTGCCCTGCGAAACGAGCGAATCTTGATTCAAGCATAGCACGTTTCAGGACAGAAAATCTCAAGACCGTGACGGACGGGAACCACGACGAAGACAGCGACCCCCCTTCTCACGCCTGTTCACTTTTACGAATCGAACAGTGGCTAGGGAACTTTTATTTGGGATGGAGACATTGACGACAGTCGTTCTCGATAACGGCGGGTGCTCCATTAAAGCCGGCGTTGTCGGGAACGATGAAACAGTCCGGTATGTCTGGGCACTCTACGCAACCCGAAGGGAACTTGACCTTCATCCCAAAGCATCATTCCCAACGCTGTCGTCCGATCAAAGGGGGACAAGACTACGTACATCGGCCACGAGATTGCCCGCTGTAGAGATTTCTCCTCACTCCACTACCGGCTCCCTTTCGAAAAGGTGTGGCCAATTCTGGCCGAATAAACGTACCGCTCCATATGATGCTGACTGACTCCGTTGCTGATTAGGGCTATTTGGTTGATTGGGATGCGCAAAAGGCTGTGTGGGATGGCTTGTTCTCCACGGAGGCTCTCTCTGTCAGTACCTTCCTCTACTCGCCTACCTTGCACTCCAGCAACCTCCCCAGGTGAATGCCCCAGAGTCCTCCCTCATTATCACAGAACCCTACTTCAACCTGCCAAACATCCAAGATGTTTACGACCAATTTGTGTTCGAGGAATACGAATTTCAATCTTATTACAGATGCACACGTAAGTGTCGTTCCTCCATGGATACTTGGCGCCACGCTCATAAGATAGTTGCCGTCCAGCCGCTGCCATAATCCCATATGGCTCACTCTTCGCCACTGAGGGACTCAATACTCCCGAATGTGCCCTCATTGTTGATTCTGGCTTCAGCTTTACGCATGTGGTACCTTTGATCAACCATCAAATCCAGTGGTATGCCGTTAAGAGGTCAGCGTTCCGAGTAGAACTTTCCGTCTTTAATGTCCCTCATCTGATATAGAATGGACGTTGGGGGCAAACTTCTGACTAATCAGTTGAAAGAGGTGGTGTCATACCGCCAATGGAATATGATGGATGAAACGTACATTATGAATCACGCCAAGGAGGCATGCTGTTACGTCTCAACCCAGTTCATTGCGGACCTCGAAACATGCCGGTAAGTCGTTGCTTCACGACACAGCAAGCAGTCGTTCAACCAACGAAGGTCGAGCCCGAAGCAGAACTCTATTGTGATGGAATACCTCTTACCCAACCTTTCCATCAATCGAGGGGGCGAGATCAGGCGACCCGGATATGAGCTCGCCCCCACAGATCAGGTGCTTTTCATGGAGAACGAACGTTTCACAATCCCAGAACTCCTATTCCGTCCCGACGATATCGGTCGGTTGTTGATACCTATTTTATCACACACTTATCAACTCATTGTTCCTTATTGATCAAAAAATTTCTAGGGTTAGAACAGGCTGGACTCCCAGGCACAATAGCGGCGTCCATTGTATTGCTCCCAGAAGACCTACAGGGAATGTTTTGGGCAAACATCGGAGTCATCGGTGGTAATACAGAGTTCGCCGGGTTCCATGAAAGACTGTACGCGATTCCGGTCACTCGTATTTCCCGTGTGATGGTATTGATGATGAATCAGCATGATGGAACTTCGTTCTCTTGCTCCGGTGGATTTCGAGATAAACATTTTCAAGTCTGATGAGTGCGTTTTTTTATATCCCCGTTATCACTACGATGTCATGTACCGCCGATCAGCCCGGTGACAGAATCATACCGCTCCGCGCTGGCATTTGCCAAACACCCAAGCTTTCCATCACATCTGCTCACTCGAGCAGAGTATTTGGAATCTGGTAGCAGCGCAGTGCGCAGGAAGTTTGGCCACTGGGACACCGGAAAGCAAGCCGAAAAGAGCAAGAGCATCACACAGGACGATGTCGAGCCACGGCTGACGAAGAAACCCAGCCGCGCACGAATGCGTCCTAGTGCATCATCTTCTGCTCGCCGTCGGTGACCGCCATGCCCCACTTTGGTCCATCAGCGCAGGTTCACAGATTCAGGGTTGAACCTCCCGGCATGAAATGTACACCGCGGTGACTCCAGCCTCCGTACTAGGAAAACAAGACCTTTGCACTGTGGCTCCAACGCAAAATCTCGCACTCCCAATTCCAAATTCGTCGTTTATCATACTTATCGTATCTAGTCCCAGAACGGAAGCCGCAAAATGAATAGTTCGGCCTCTGTGGGAACGCGACACTTGACCTCACTTTATCTGATCAGGCACTGATCTCAGCGGAGCGCAGTCGTGATTACCACTAACTCGCCTCCAAGGCATGTCACTTTCCTCTTCCTGGGATGCTGAGAAGCGTCCCGTTTTGCTCTACTCTTCGTTCTTCCATCGTTCTCGGATTGGACCGTTCATTTCACCGATCACCGTGCACAAGTCCGCTTACGAGCTGAGCCAGCATCGCCACCTGGCCCCCCTTCTTCGAATCACAGTACGAGACACGTCGTGGAGCACGTCTTCACATGGCTAACGTGTGTGCCCGCGCTCGTGGAGATGCCGGTCGTCGGCGGAATCAGCGTGCTATCACGGGTGTTATCGAGTGTCTCGTCCCGCGCGCCGTTTTCACGATTGGTCTGTCTAGCTCGCTTCCAAGGCACAATGGGTCCGAATTTGGCGGACTGGCGCTCTCACCGTGCCTTCTCACCATGTTCCGGAAAGAGGGGGCGCGGGACAATGCAGCGTGTCCACCTCTCCGAGGCATACGCTCGCGGTAGCTGTTTCACGTCCTGGAGAACTCGTCCTGTAAACCGGGTTGTCGTCTGAGAGGGGATCGCGTACTTGGACCGTATCGTAGCCCCCTTGTTGCGTTTTGCAGGTTGCACCTTCACCCCTGGATACCATCCCATCGTCGTTCAGCAACCGTTTGCGTTGCTTCGGTGCGCGTCATCTCATGTCCATCCCATTCAGGGCCGGCTCCACTCGGTGTACTCAACGCGGGGCCAGCTAGCCGCTCGTACGAATGAAGCAGCGGGATGGGCAAATGGACTCAAGTGACAAGTGAGTCTCTGTCGGTTCCGTCGGGGACTCGGACACCGCGCTTGTCTATTGTTAGCAAGCTGATGTGGTTCGCCACCCGGTATCGCTGGGGCTGTTGCTATGACCGTGAGGGAAAGGGGGGATGTCTTTCTTTCCGCCTCCTATTCCTGTCTTGCGCCTTGCTCTCGCTGTCCTTTGTTCCTCTCGGTCGGCTCGGTTCCCGATATTGGGAATAGGGGAAAGGGGAAACTGTTGGATTTGATATCATCTAGGTGGAAACGCGCAAAGCAAGTGAACCCCTTCCTCTTCCCTGTCTTGCGCCATCACTTTCCCTCGTTACGGCTGGCACCCCAAGACGGGTACTGCAGACTGGGGAATGAAGAAAAAGAGGGGGAACGAGCGTCAAGGCGGGGTTGCGCTGCGCTGCACCACGTCACCTGGACCGCCCCCATCGGTGAACATGTGGACCACCGTCCGACGAATGATAGGGTTATCCGCCCGTGCTATGATGGCATCAGCGGTGTATGGGTTTTGACCCACGCGTCCCTTTTTTTCTTGCCTGACTTCTTCCTTTCTTGACCTCCCCCGACGGATCTCACAGAATGCAGATAGATTGCATTCACCGAGCCATGGCTTTAGCCTGTACTGGCGTGCGCAGCAGGTCTCGGTCGTGGGTGGCTCCTATCCTTTTTTTTTTCCTTCGGCAATCTAAGCGTCTCGATGGAGGAGATTCGATACGCCGATAACTTTGCGTCCCTCCATCCGGGTACCTTAGCCACACGGATCATCTTACCGTCTTTGAAGTTGAGGTCGTCGTTCACGATCGGTTCGAGTGCACTTGTTGCTTGCTTTTACATTTACCTTGTTTGACCTCGGTCTCATTGTTTTTTCCATTCAAGTTATACCAACTGAGTCGACGCATCGACCACCCAAAGACCTGAATCACCGAAAGCCTATACTTACTCATACGAAAGGTGCACGCGCAGTTCTCCTCAATGGATCTACTCCCTCTCTTATCGCTTTCTCTCTTTGCGGCAGGATCCCCTTCGGACGATATAGGATGTACACAGAGACCAGTGCCAGCGGGAGTAGCTCTTGCTCATCTATGAGCACTCATCTCTGGCCATCTGAATGCTTTCCTGCCGCGACCTTTGGGCAGGTTCATCCAACTTGAAGTACCTAGTATCACGCTATCTTTGATGATGCGGTCCTCCTCCTCAATCGGTTGGAGGGTATCTCCTTACCTCTTTCTTTCACTCTCCCCCACTCGTTTCGGTTTTTGTTTCATCATTGTTATTCCCCATCCAAGTATACGCATTGATGATCTAACCACCCCAACGCCCTGTATTACTATGTGGTGCGAGCAGTTCCTCTTGACGGATAAACAATTCTGTTACTTATTGCTTTCCCCCCAACAGCGAGATCTATTCAGAATATGGCATACGCACGGAGACCCTCACCAGTGCTTCGACCACTGACCTGACGACGACTCTTGGCCCCCTTTGTGGTCATTTCCGGCCCAGGCGCTCGACGACGGAGATGGGTAGCACCCCGCGCCTACCCTTCGAATTCCGTGTTCGTCGTGCATGATCGTTGTTCAGCACGTCCTTTTGATTGTCCCCTTTCTTTTTCCTTTCCTTCACTTTGGTACATTTTATTCCCGTTTGCCATTATGTCAACCAACTGTTCACCGGACTAAAATAGCTAATCGACTAATATATAAGACAGACCGGACCAACAGTGGCCCTCAACAGTCATTAGCGCCAACTGTTTTTTTATCGTTGTATATTTTTATTGCGCTTCTCTGATTTTTCCCTCCGTGTATGTCGTCCCGTTCACATTGTGCCAGTCCTAATTAGTAACGATACAGTTCGTGCAGCGTTGCAGTACTGCTACTCATATCAATGGCGCCATACCTATCCTTGAACTCGCCATTGGAATCTTGGCATGATCTCGGACTCATGCGATCATCCACCAAGCATGTTCGTGTCAACATGTTTTTCATTTAAATGAGATCACAATCCCTATTTCCAAAAAGGTCGCCGTTTAACTTTTCGGACTCTACACATGCGATGCCCAGCCTCAGGCCTCAGGGCCCACAGATACAGCGATAGGAGTGACTGACCGTCGCCCAGCTCACGAGACCACCCATATTTTTTTATCTGATGGTCGAACACGGTGTGTGACGATCGTCCCTCGCGTAAGTACGTCGTCCAATGTCGTCCCGTTCACATCGCACCACAATCCTCACTCGTTGCCGCAGCTCACGCCGATTGCTTATCACGCCACGTCCAACGCGCCATTGGGCTGTTCTCATTCGATCATTGATCACGCACGTTTGTCTTTACAATCTTTAATAAAATCCCATTTCAGCCGAAAACACGGTTCGCTGGAGACCTTTTTGACTTTTTCGACTCCACACATGCGGTGCCCAGGCTCAGGCCTCAGGCCTCAGGGTCGCTTACAGGGACTACTTTTCGGCCGAAGGATATCGATGACTTACAAGCGCCTGTCGACTACCTATCTTTTTATATCTCGCCAAATTTGAACTCTGCACGCGACAGCCCCTGCGTTTGTCGCCCCATCAGTACATATATGGCACTTCCCTCGTCTGATTGAGCCAATTAGACGATGGCCAGAATTACTGACGGGTTTCCCGCTCACATTACACTGCAGTTGATCATGGTATTGCGCGTGACGAGCCTGAGTCGCCACTCAGGCCAATTATCTATCGCACGCATCACGATACCCATCTCGTACGATCAACCACGGTCCACATTCACATTTTCAAAGATGTAAAAGGAATCTCCCGGAAAACTCACCATTTAGTCTTTGCGATTGCACAAACACATGGGGCAGTGTCCAGGCTCTTAGACTCAGGGACCTCTGAAAGGGATCGAAGCACAAACGTGCACGGCGAGCCAGAGAGCCTCTCTGGTCGGTGTTGCTTCATGCCAGCGATCGATCCGATCGATCCGTGGAGGCAAAGGCCGGCATCACATTAATCATGCCTGCACGATCGTTGCTCGGTACGTCCTTGCCATATCCCTTCTTTCTTTGCATTTGAATGTGCATGTGCACATGCATGCATTTTCCTTCTTCCTTTCGACACTGTTTTACAATCACATCCCGTTTTTGTCACAGTCGACGGTTCAACGACCCAAAGCTGCCCTCGTAGGACCTAACGCTCTTTCTTATTTTTATTCTTCTCAGATCCGTGTGTGACGCGCGTCGTCCCCGTGCACGTCGCACCACGGTCCACAGTTAGGCACGGGGAAAGCACTCGTCGCGGGTGACGGCCGGTGACCACCGACAACTTCAAGTCACCGCAACACGCATCCATCATGCCATGTCCAACCCACCATTGGCCCAACCTGGCATGATCACGATCTCCGACTCGGACTCAGGCTCGTACGGATCATCCGACACCAATCGACTCCACAAGCACGCTCGTATCAACATGTTTCTCATTTGAACGAAATCGAATTTGTACTTCATACTTCTTATTTTCCTGGATTCAGTCCCTCCGACGTAGAACCTTTGACTCCACACATGCAGTGCCCAGGGTCAGGGTCCATTTGCAGGACGAAGCACGAGCACGTACAGTAGACCAATTCTGCAGAGAAAGTCTCACGCCAGCGATCGATCCGATCGACTCATCGAGGCAAAAGAGGCATCTATGCCGCACCCCGGTCACCGGTCCCTGGTACAAGTAAAACGCCACGGCACGCCCTTGCCACCGTTAGTGTTACCCGATTCATAGGGTCAAAACGAGACGGGACAAACGGGGGGAAAAAAAGGAAAAAACGCATAATCGATTACATTACATACGACAACTGTGTCTAGGGTGAAAACGACGTGGGACGAATGTGGGTGTGTACATGGAACTAGAATGGTTGAGCGATTCGACGGTGCGAGTGACGATTCATGACAACAAAGACGACTTGACCCGCCCCCCGCCCCCCCGCCCCTGCTCTACGTTTACTGCGCCGGCTGCTGTTGAGTTTCAGCGAGAGACATGACCTCCATAAGCACCGTCTGCTGTTCGACGCTCAGCGCAGTCGTCGCAGCCTGATACAGCGCTGGATTCTTGTTTTGGAAAGCTAGTCGTGGCAGAGGGACGAGTGAGTACCCGGGGGAGACTACGAAAAAAAAATTCACGCACTCGTCAAAGCATGCTTGAACGTCATATACGGATCAATCGCATCTACGAGGCTGAAAAACCCGAGTTCCTCTTCAATGTCTGATTCTTCGACTTCCTCGGTGTCGTCATCGCCTTGCTCGGCAGACCTTTGAGGTTGCGCTCTCAAACGGGCGCGCTGTGTTGTGTATGGAGGGGGGGCAGGTCAGTCGACGTTCAGCGACGCGTACAAATCGGGGGCATCGCACCTCGTGCGCGAGCATCTCGAGATATGCCGAATCATCATCCCAGACATCCTCTAGACGACACTGTCAGCTCAAGCTCAAAAAGCATATAATCAATCACTTACCGTCGTCGTCGCCCTCCAAGTTCAAATACCTCGCGTGGTCATCCGAATCTTCATCGTCGTCGGCTATCAGACTCTGCTCCAACGCCTTGCGTTCTACCACATCAGCGTGAGCTCCGAACAACCCAAAAATGAAAAAAGGGAAAGACGAAACATACTCGATATCGCCTGCGGCAACGACTTGAAAATCACCAACGCTCCACCAACGATCACAAACCACCCATCCCTCAAATTCGGCGGAATCATCGCCTCATCCATCTCCAACAATTTGCTCAGCGCGAGTAAACTCAGCTTCTTGTCGTGCACACGCGGCAGTTTGTCCTCGCTATTGATCGCCTTGAACCACGTGTCGAAAAAGAGGCGAGCTGCGCCGGGTTTATAGTTCTCCATCAGGTGCAGGGCTGCGGTAGGATTGTAAAAGACGGTGTTGATGAGGACGATTAGGTTGGCGAGTTTGAAGGCGTAGGTGTTGCCGTCGTCAATGTGATCAATGGCGATCTTGATGATGCTTTGGAGTTGCTAAGGGCAAAAAGACATCAGTAGATTGCGTTGCGTTGCATGGCATGAACGAACAAAGGTAGACGTACATCGTCTGCGTGACCAGCGAGGTTGAGAAGAACGCACTCGGCGAGCTTGCATCCGTTGATTTTATCACTGTCACCGAGATGCGGGCTAGTCATGGCCGTTTCGTAAATGTCCAACACCTTCTGCCTGTAATCGGGTCGGGCTTTGAAGACGTCAGCGCCATGAGACACAAAGTTGTCCAATGACGGAAGCATTTCTGCAAATACAACGGCATCAGGGATACTCTGCAAAGCACAATGTCGCGCTCACCCTCTAAATAGTCTATGGCATCCGTCTTGAAGAGTGAATACGTCAACTCAAAAATGGGCCACATGTTGGGCGAGATGGAAACAAGTTTGAACGTAAAACTGTCCACCAAATCGTACATGTTGTCAAAAAGATCTACGGATCGCATGTAAAGAGGGGAAATACCGATGATCGAACAACTTACTGACGACCTTGTTCTCCAGCGTGAAACGAATGATAGGAATAACCACCTCTTGCACATTTCTCAAGATCTCCTGGTTCGAGGCTACCGCGGCCACGACCTAACACATGCGTTTCCGTGTCACTGCCAACGCCAACGCCCAGAACAAGACCAACTCACCGTGCTGATTGTCTTGGCCACGCCCATTGCGCCGTAAAGCTTGGTCTGGTCGAAATCGAGTATCGCGTCGATATCCACGTAGTCTAAATCCGTCTCGTTCGACTGCGCCAACAGATCACTCGCCAGACGTAGATACGTTTCACACTTGCCACATGCTCGCGTCAGCCGACGGCATACTACCACCAAGATTATAGATACTCACCAATCGGCTGGCCAACTCTGTCGCAACCGGAAGGAGCTCCTCCTCGAACTGCTCGACCATCCCTTCCATCGCGTTGTTGAGAACATCGAGATCCGTCTCATCAGAGAGTTTGAGAAGACCTGTGATGATACTCAACGAGTCTGTTCGACAGAATCGAAGGGAAAAAACGCACGTCGAATCACTTCGCCAACCCGGAGCGACAGCGCCGTCCGAACTGTACAACACGTTCCCCACGGCGACATCTCCAATGACGAACATCACATACCTGAGTCATAGGCAATGACCATGGGTGTGAGCGCCAAGGCTGCCTGCACACGGACAGGGAGCTCGGGATCATCCAAGGCATTCCCCACCGCAGTGGAGTTCTTTGCCAGGTTCTCAAGGAATCGCGCGTCATCATTGACACGAACTAACCAACGGATATCAGACTCACCTCGGGGTTACTCCATTCGAGGTTATTCTGAACCAGCTGCCCAAGGACCTCGCAGGCCTAGACCAGCCGTGAGCAGGGAACGCAGAACCGAGCACAGACTCACCATGGCACGCATATACGGTTCGCTCGCCGTAAACTCGGGAAGGACATACTGCATCATAAATTGCTCCATACCCCCCTTGACCTCGGGATGGCGCATAATGAGCGGGCCAAGCAAGGCCGTGATGTGCAACGCCCCGTATTTCTGAGGTGGCGCTGCGTTACTAAAACCAGGATACGTTCAACAGATTAGAACGTTACAGTGGATCACGGCACTCACGAACTGAGGATCTCGTTCACAAGCTTGAGCATGGGCAAGAACGCGACCTTGGTTCGAACGCCTGCCAAAGCGAGGATGAACGATGTTGCACCCGACACGGGAGACGCCGCATCCTCGTGTTCGTCTGAAGGACGTTATCAAACCGGGTTCCAGATGCAATCCAACAAACATACCGATGGTAGCCAGGATATACTCGACAGGGTCAGATGTCCAGAGTTCCTGATCAACAGGCGTGAAACAAAGATGAGGGAAAACAAAGGAGGAGACTAGGCGGTCGGCATGAGGTTTCAACAGAACCCAGGTGGACTTTGGTTTGACACTAGACACGAGTCAGCTAACACATGCGACACGCCACAAGAAACATACCATGCGGTGAAGAATTGGAAGATCTGGTAGCGGCATCTCTTTGACAGCCATGCTTGCTTGGACATGAACAACTCGACTTGATGAAGATACACCTTGAGAATCTCCGGCGCAAACGTCGTAACAAAGTGATTGGCAAATTCCCCGTATTCCTTTACCATCGGAGACGGGAGTTGCGAGGAATTTCCATATCTGTATTTTATCGTGCATCAGCCCATGACGTTCAAATCGCGTACAAACGATGCCAGACCTGTCGAACATTCGACCCAGCGTCGCATACGCCTGTTTCTTGGCCTTCCACCACGGAGACTTTTCTCTCTCTTCTTCATCCTCGGGGACAGCGTTGCTCGGAAGCGACAGGTTGACGACCTGGAAGAGAAGTCGACCCCAAGGCACGAGGCTTTCAGCGCTTTGTTGATGTGCACTCAAGTCGGCGGTGATAGACACCCTATATGCTTTTAAAATGAGATGCAACATCGACGGGATCTCTTGCGCCGACGACGGAGGCGTGTTCAACATGCTACTCGCGACGGTGACGAGCGTTGGGAAGAGCTTCTCCACGATATGCGGAAGACAAGTCCTTTTCTGCTGATAACTACGAACCCATCACGCAGTCAGCAAAATCTCGCAATTCGACCCGAAAGCCAACCAACTCAACTCACCCAAACGCA
>JBBPMA010000235.1:0-34753 GCA_038090075.1 Xanthoconium purpureum | reverse complement strand
GAAGGGGTATTAGCACGAAGTACAATGATGTGCGATTCGGTAATCACGATCTCTTTGAAGTTGCGCTGCTGAGGAAGTGTATACTTAAAGTTGTTTCCATCAAAGGGTGTGGCACCGCACCGACATCCAAGTTCGGATGTGCCAAGGATCTCCGGAAACTCTACGAGTGTGCGGCTTTGTGTGTCGAATATCGGAGTCTGGCACGAAAGTGGGTATATCAGCACGGATGGCGCTTTCGATTCGGAGAGCTACATGGACGTTCGGACGATCTGGAACATCAGACATGACGGGGTCAGTTAAGTGCCCTGAATCATCATCGGCCAGGAACTCGAACAGCTTCCTGCAAGTGGAATTTGTAAGTTACACGATGTGCGTTGAAAGATCTAGTACGTGGATTCTCTGTCCCTCCGGATAGTTATAGCTGTTCATGAAGTGAACTCCCAGGTAGACCAGGTGACCTCTTCAACAGAGCGCTGGTCTCAACCTCGATGTTCCCAATAGGACCGAGCTCCTCAGCGAGAGTGCCAAAAGAATGAAGAGAAGAGATGGGCTATGCCATAGAAGGTCAGTAAAACATGTCAAGATTTCAAGGACGCACGTGACGCTTGACACAAGCCTATTGGCATATACTTTAGGGTTCTGGACGAATTCTGCGGGTGCCTGTTCAGTGGGGATGGTAATCGGAGGTACACGCTTGTCAGTCGGCTTGAACCAGACAATCGGTCCACGTCGCGATTCATCCCCACGGTCACCCTCTCGTTCTCTGCGTTCGACTTCCTGCTTCTCTTTCGTCGCCGCAGAAGATGGGCGTAGAAGACCTAGTGTTCCAGAAAAGAGCTGGCCAGGCATGTGTTCGACGACCGCCACGACGTGTCCAGTAAATTACGTCGGTTCGACATCCTGCAAGATGTGACGTCCCACGCGACATGTTCGTCGTCCCACTGAAATAACACCTGTTCAGAACGTGTATTGGTGTCGTGCGACACGACCTGATGTGGTCTCCTTATGATTAACCATCTCCCACCGGCCAACCTGCACCTTTCGTTGGATCTGAGTGTCACTGAATCTGTAGAGAGCACATTTATGTGTTGTGATGTCCAACGCTATGGACGATGGTACGTTGGAGGAACTCGGTCGACTGCCAAGAGAATGGCCCGGGGGGTCGAGGCAAGTGTGCATCAGCTGGTGGTCCAAAAATTTCGGCCATTGATGGTGGCACGGAACTGCTGAGGAACCTAGGAAGAACAGGTAAAGCAAGACTCTGGTAACAAGAGAAACCCATACCATTTGCAAACGGAGGAGTTCTTCAGGGCCGACGCAATGTAGGATGTTGTATATGATCTCCGTCGGAAAGATTGGAGCGCTGATGTCGACTTCGTCGACGGGAGTAATGTAGTCCATGGATCTAGGTGACCAAGCCAGAGGTAACTTGGTTCTGAGTCGATGGGGTGGTCCACTTGGCGGATTAGCTTGACGTGTTTTGGCTGTGACGTTACAAGGATTGCTGGGCTACGGATCACTTGCCATTGGGTTCAGCCGACGACGTTGACACGTCCAGTAGCCGCGTCCGAATGCGGTACAATCCTGAAACTGACAGCCGGAGTCGCAGGATGACCGTCAGTGCCCTGCGGCCGGAGCTCACACAGCTCTTCGAACCCTTGCCCTCGGATTTGAAGAGCTGGCGGATCGCCTAGAATGTGGACGTGTCACAAACGAAAATAGACCCTCAAAGTAGCAGAGACGACCGTCCTTAGGTCGAATGTCAAGTACCACTCTTAGCTACTCAAATGTGGCTTGCATTGGCATGTGTTCCGCCGGATTGCCTATGGTCTTGCTATAACTTTTCAGTGTGCCATTGGACTGTGAGTGAATCTCAGCGTACGTCGTCGACTGGCGGGTCTTTATCGACTAACCCGGTTTTCCGTTTCTCGCTCGTGTGGTTCATTGACCAAACCCATGTTCTTTCGTTGTGAACGATAACGGATTCATTGCAACGATCCAAACAGCGCGCGCAATTTCATATTTGACCATCTGGTATATTCCTGCAAAAAGAATGTCGAGCAACAAGTAAACACGGAGAGCCATACATATCGAACTCTCGATGGACATCCGTGCTGAATTCTTGCTCGCCGTGACTCTTCCCCCTGGATCTGTACTCTCGCGAGTCCATTAATCGAACGGCAAGCAGCAAATGGGGGTCCGAATGGCACTTGACACGGAGTCTTCAATCCACGCATCATGATACGCAGCGCGACACTACAATGAAAACATCAATACGACTAACAAACACTGTCAGCAAACCAACCAGAGAAACAGATTCAGCCCGAGTGCTCACGTACCGCACCCGCAAACAACCTCACATCCGACGACGTCTTATACACACCCTCCCCCTCCGCCCCGTTCACCTTCAACACCTCAAACCGACCCAACCCCGGATCCCAATGAAAGATCCGCTTCACGCCCGACCACGCACACCACCGCACACACCGCCAACACGGTTTCGCAGCGCCCACCCCCACCTTGCTCACCCGAACCACATACAAATCCGCCCCGTTCACCCGCGGATCTCGACGGCGCGCGTCCCAGCCACGTTCAGGACGCGCCAGCGGCGTTCGGCCACCCTCGGCGTGTTCCCCCGGAACGCACGCACACGCCTTCTTCGCCGTAGCGCCCTCCCCCTGCGCCCTCACCTTTGTCTTTTCCCTCCCAGGACCCACTCCCCTACACCGGCCACCGCAGCAGCCCTTTCCCCGGTTGAAAACACGACTCCGATGGCGCACCCCTCGCACCCTGCCGACCGAGTTGAACTCGGACCTGCTGCTTAAACGAAGGCGACATGCCCGTCACGTTGAAAATCGCGTGCATCTCCGCATGCATTGATATGGGCTTGCGGTGGCCTTGCGTGCGTACGTGGTTGCCATCGTAGTGCGTCCGGTGGTGATTGTGCCCGGTAGAGATGATTTTGCCGCCCTTCACGAGGATCGCTCCAAGGTTGTAATTCATTGGGGACTAGAGCGGGCTGGAAGATGACTCGGAAGATGGCACTTTCTGCATACCTTGGATGCAGCCTCGATACACTCAGAAAAATACTGCTGAGACTTGTGCATGCTTGTGATTTTGATAGAGAACGGAACTAGCGCTTCGGTGTTGATGGACTTTGTACAACAGCTCGTTGACTCAATCCTCAAGTCGAAATGATCACGTGATCATTTCCAAAACATAAATCCATCGTACTAAAGTACGTCGAGTAGTAGCGTAAAGAACACGTATCCTCCCATAGTCCAACTATCCAAGCCAAGCCAAAGGAAAACGTCACGAAACCAAGAGTTGCTTCGATACCAATATCCGATTTGCCAACCTCGTCAAGTTGGCGTCCGCAACGACGACCTTGGGAACATACTCCACATTGAACGCCTGCTCGATCACAGTGCAGATACGTTTCGCTTGCTGTTCGGACCAAAAGCTAAAGTCGTCCGGATCCCGCACGTCGCCGGAGACGTTACTATCATCAGCATCCACGCTCGGATCGCGTGTACCGCCGCAAGATAGGGGAATCAGATTTGGATCATTGTCCAAGCACAGCGGAATGATGTCAGTGAGGCATTCCCTGATAGACGTAAAATCGAGGGACGTTGGCTTGTTGACTTCATTTATCGCCACCATGTCACAAATCATTTAGTTCCACCCGCGGGTAGGCAATAACCGGCTGCGCAGGCTCACCGTAGATCTCCAGAGGACCATCAATCCCGAGGACATTGTGCTTGCCATCATGGTGGTATCGAACCTAAGTTGACGGCAAGATACAAATGTCAACTGTCTGACTGATCGTGGCGGCTTGATGAGACTTACCTCGTACAGCCCGATCGTCCACGGAAGGGTCGAACCCTGGAAGACAGCTGTCCCACTTTGCGGCCCATTCGAGGTCACACGGATGTCATCGAGAGGCGCATCGCCATCCCATTCTTCATTATGGACGGGTACCCACAGTCCAAATGACGATATCTTGGTAAGCAACGTCGACTTGTTCGCACCAACCTGTTTGAAGCCCATATCAATCAACGGCGTCAAGGAAAAATGAAAATGCCGGACCCTGTAAATGCCAATCCAATCACGCCGAGAGTGGCGCTGCGGTGCTTCCCACATGACGTGGATGGGTTCACCAAGGTGGAATCGCGTATCGCCAGATTTACTGGGAGAAATAGAGACCTTGTATTTGGCAGTATCGTAAGAAGATAGGTCATTTGCGACACGTCTACGGGAAAAAACGATACCAACGTTAGAGCGACTATACATAAGTAGTCGAAGACTCACGTTATGACTAGGCGTTCACGCGATTGTTGTAGGAGCACCTTGGTCTCTTGCATGACTTCCGATATCTTCGGTTTGGCTGTGCAAATTTTCAGTCCCACTCAGAAGATCAACCCTGTCAGACTCACACTTTGCCAAAAATTCTTCCACGACATCTGCAGTCTCCTCAAACACTTTATCAAAGGTCCCCTTGACTTCCTTTGCAACCCTCCTGATCTCGGGTGCATGACGACCAGCGCGAGACTCCAAGAGTCGCGCATTCTTGCTCGCAACGTTCTTGATCACCTTGACGAAACCTGCCTCTTTGCGCAAACTTTCGCCGTACAGTTTCCGCATGTGAGGCCTATCGTCGTCGTCAGCATGCAAAAGTCAATCGCAAAAGAATCAGCTGACGTTTCGACACTCTGCAAGAACCACCAATGGGCAAAAAACCTTAGGACTGCGAGGAGGCCCACAAGCTTGCTTCCGCTGATAAGCGCAAGTCCGAGGAATGATGCACCGCTCATTAATTCGGGATTATCGAGATAGCTTGAGATCACGCCGCTGTCAACAAACTGTCAAAACAGACTCGAGAAAGTTCTCACCGGAAGATGCCAGTGTATTCCAAATGAGCTGGGAAGTCTTCCGCAAAGAAGTCTCCATAAAACCATCCTGGGCGTATCTACTTAGCAACCACAGTCTAATGAAGCCGAGATACATACCGAAAACGCCGAGGACTTCGTATGATTCCATGGCCGCCCATATATGAAGGCCGATCAGCAACTTTTTAGGAATAAGCACAAGAACACGAGTAAAACTGGAGGCCATACCGCTCCCAGCGTATGGCACAAAAGATCATCTCCTTTCGTCCACGATGCCGGTAATTCATAGGTCTTCCAAGCAAGACCAACCAGGGAAACTATCAAGAGTGTATAAGCGACCAAAATAGAGCAGACAAGAGAACAATACATACTATATGTCATGCACATGCTCATGTTATACAGCGATTTCCAATTCGTGAACGCCTCTTGCACCGCGCCGTCACCATTATCGTTGACAGGATAAGCGTAGTTCTTGAGAAAGTGGCGAACGAGAAACTTGGACCGGCTCTGCGCCCGCAGAAGAAGCCCCAAACCAACGCTATAGAAGCCACACCAAGCGGATGCGTGCGCAAAGTGCAAGGCCAGTGTCGCGCGATGTGACATGATCGGGAGACAGGAAGCGACTAATATGTAGAGTATTAGCAATACCAACATCCCATCAGAAGACCTGATGCGCAAGAAAGAATTCGGTTGAGCGAATTCTTCTGTACAAGTTCCCAGACGAGCACTTTACCGTAGTAAATCGATATTGAGGAGACCAACGGCGTCGCGTCTAAAGTACTTGTGATACAAATCATGCTCGGACACTGGCTGTTGTTGCACAGCAGCTTTGTTGAGCGACTCGTTGCTTACACGCGGTGTAGGGGTAGTCTTGGTTGACTTCGGAGTCGGCGTATCCGCCTCAACTTCGGTCTCAAGCTCAGTTTCGGAAGCAGTCTCCCCTTCAGTGGCAGGCGGAGTCGAAAGTCCGTCTGTGCAGTCTTGCTTGGAGGCCGCTGGGGACACAGAGTTCTGCCTGCGAGCACCCACCGAGATGGGTTTACGAACCGCGATCGGTTGACGTTTCCCATACATTCGCTCAATATCTAGCAACACGTCAACGTTCGGAATCAAGGGGAAAAGTATCGCAAGACGCACGTGGATTTTCAAAGAACACCAAGAACGCAAACTGAGCAGCGTGTGCGACGAGACTGACGAATAACACGGGATAGCTCCCGACGATCAACGATAGACCATAGTAACCAGCGTAGCCTGTAAAGCACCCAATATGAAACCATCACAAAAGATGCTGGGCGGAACGACCTACCGACAGAGTACATCGGGTGTGGTGCGAGCTCAAACACGCCATCAAAGACGAGATTGCCACGCTGGAAGAACACATCGCCCCAATACCATCCGTAATCCTTGACAACGCGGTGTGCTTCCGTCTTGACCCATAGATTAAATGCGATCAGCGCGATACCACCGATCCAACTAACAAACCATCATTCGTCAAGCCCAATCGTTTCAAAATCAGTACATACCGCATGACGTGGACACTGAACGAAAGTCCTTCCGGAACTCGGAAGCAAGAAAAGGCAAACATGCAGTACGCCAGGAAGTCGCTGCACGCGACCACGAGCATCAGCATACGCACACGACCCAACCACACAGCGCGCTACGCACTTTAAGAGAATAACGTCGACCAGCTGTCTGAACAAGAGCCACGTATTGTACTCCAACGGAAGTTCCTAGATGAAACGAAACGACGGCGATCAGCACGCAATCATCCCAACCGGATGCACCTACGTCGAACGAGTAATCCTTGCCCATCTTACCAGCAAGCTGCGCACGAATCCAGCTTCTCATCGCCGGTTTCCGCTCCTGATCTAGCCATCCCAACCGCTGAACCTCCCGCACGATCCACTTTTTCTTGCTCTGCTTCGTGAGCACCCAGCCCAGCCCTGCATCATACGCAGCCCGCCAAAACGCAAAGTAGAACAGATAAAAGACTCTGGACGCAGTCCGCGGCAAGAGGTAGAACAAGAGCAGCTGAAAGCCTAGCAGGGAGAGATTGAGGACGTCGAGGTGACTCTTTGGGTAAGCGGGGTGGAAGAGCGTGAGCACGTCGTGCGTAGTCGGTACGCGGAAGACTATTGGAAGACACGGACAAATTTAGAGCTTGTGAAAAGCGCCCATCAATGATACCACACACCTTCCCCACTGGGTGTCTTGCCCCATACAACCTCGTCGCGTGCAGCGTTCGAACACGGCTTCTCCTCTCGCGCGTCGACGACGTGAACGCCATTGGCTCGTTCGGACGGTCGTGCTGAACCTGAAGGTTTCCTCTGGCGCAATCCGTTAGGACTCGCCAATGCCATCGTACTACGTCGAACGAACTTTGGGTCAGAACGAAACGGCGTTGAAAAATCGGCTCTGTAAAAATATTGCCCATTTTTACGTAAAAAAAACGCAAAGCATAAACTTGGTCGCCGCTCTGCAGTTGACATTGACCTTCTAGTTTTTTTACCACTAAAAATTGCTTGAATTTTCATTAAACCACACCCTTTCTATTCACTCATCGTTCGACTCATTCCATCGAGCGTCGAGTTGCTAATGTTAGGGAAGAACGACCCCGAGACATTTTTTTCGGATGCCTTCTGTTTGAGTAGAAGTCGTCCCTACGAGGTGTCTCACATTTTGGTCCAAGATAGCATGTTCTGAATCCATGTGATAAACATAAGTACATCGTATGATACAGCCTACTATGATCCGAGATTCGTGGATAAGTTACACTTAGATCTCCAACAGCCTCGCATCATCATCGTCAATATGTACCATTACCATGAATGTCCACTTCAAAAGTTCGTTGGTCCGACGCGATCAGTTGTCAAGTGTATCCTTGTAGCCCTTCTCGCTCTCGACCTCGCCCGGGATCTCTTCGAGCTTCAAAACACCTTCAGCCAGACCGGACGAGTCCACAGCGAACGCCACGCACCTTGTCAAAGTCATCCAAACACTGTTCGATGCGTGTCATCGCCGTCTCCAATTCCTCCTCCGAAATCACCAACGGAGGCGCAAACCGAATACTGCGACGGCATCAATACTTCGAAACCAAACACGAAGAAACGACACTCACATGTTGACATGCGTCGGCTTGGCGAGCACGCCCCGACTCTTCAACAACAGACAGAACTGCCATGCCGTATGACCCTTCTGACTCGCCGACTCGTCGATCACGACTGCGTTCAACAGCCCCCTGCCGCGAACCTCTTTGATTAAGGGCGACTTGGCCTTGAGCGCGTTCATACGGCCGCGGAAGACACGTCCGAGGCGCTCCGCGTTCGCGGCCAGTTTCTCCTCTTGGATCACATTCAAAGCCGTCATGGCAACAGCGCATCCAAGAGGGTTCCTAATAAAGCGGATCGTAAAACAGCATCTCTATTCTCGTGGCGGACCACGCTTACCCTCCGTATGTGCTCCCATGCTGTCCAGGTCCGATGCAATCCATGATCGCGCGATCGGCAAGAACCGCAGAGACGGGATAAACTATCCAGCCATGGCAAGATATGTCAACCACCTGGCAATCACCGAGGGAACAAAACTCGACGGACCTCCGCCAGAGAGTGCCTTGCCCAATAAGACTATATCGGGTCGAATACCCTCATGTTCACAACAGAGCATCTTCCCAGTCCGTGCCAGGCCCTGTCGTCATACCTCGGTGATCAGCATCCGGGGACGTCGCGGCAGACAGGCGAACCGACCGTCTGGATTTCATCACAAATAAGGAGAACCTTCCTCTCCGTGCAGAGTTTGCGCACTTCCCGGAGGTACCCCTCGGGTGGGACGACGATACTTTGAATGGTCCATCAGAAAGATGCTACATACCCGCCGTAGAGTAAGTATACGTACCCAGCTTCACCTTGAATGGGCTCCAGTAAGAACGCAGCAACGTTCTCGCCATAGTAATCCAGCGCACGCTTGAAGTCCTCGATATAACCATAGCGAATCGTATGAACAGTCCCCTCCTGATCCTTGTACGTAGGACCAACGCCGGCAAGGTAAGGCCCGAAGCCATCACGACTCTCCGGATCAGTGCTCATACTGCGCCGGAGATGATCCGAAAATAGATCATCGCCTTGACCACGAGACGGAGATGCATCACCCACCTGATGACTCCCAGAGTTCTTCCGTGGAAATTCCCTGCTGCGCTGAGAACGACCGCTTTGCCCGGTTCGACATCCTTGGTGGGCGTCTCATACGCCCATTTCCTAGCCACCTTGATGGCGGTCTCGACCGCCTCGGCACCGGTGTTCATGGGGAGAACGCGATCATAGCCAAACGTTTCCTTTATCTGCTTCGCAAAGCGCGGAAAGACAGAATTATAGAATGCACGTGAAGACAATGTGAGTTTCTGAGCCTGTTCCACAAGCGTAGCAACTATCTTGGGGTGACAATGACCCTGGAGAGCGTTATCTGCATGAGCCAAGACGATCCACTGCGCACATCCAAGCCGACACCAACCTGGTTCACCGCCCTGCAACGAACCGCATGTAAGCCAAAAATTTGAAGTAAAAGACGAGAAACCCTACGAATAAGCAGAAAGCATGTCGATATATTCGTTGCCTTCGGGATCCCATACTCTAATCGAGGTCGATCATCAACAGTCGTTTGGTGACGCCATTGGCGAAAAGGACTCACTTGACGCCTTTTGCGGAATCGAAGACAACAGGGAGTGGATGATAACTGGCGGGCGAAGTAGAGGGAATAACATGATTCGTCAGAAAAATGGCTCATCTCTGCCACAGCGGTGATTGGCCCCCCCACGCGAGCGAGGCACCATGGCCCCCGCTCGGATTTAGAGTTGACTTACTTGTGTGCGCTGTGGTCATATTCCATCTGGATCAGCGCCGCGGACGACAATCTGTCGGAGGAAGCGCTAGTGGTTCGACTCTGCTTGAGGATATGAGCAGCGACCGAATGGCCATTGGACGAGCTTGTAGTGCTGCTTGGGAATGTCGTTGCGGGTGCCATACTGAGGTTTGTTATAGTGAACGTTGTGGTTCAGGAAAGAGCCGTCCGTGGTTTGTCCGTCGCTATCAAGGTCCGCCCGTCCGGTCACCCCAAATCACGAGCACCTTTCAAGTGATAAATATATACAGTACAAACGGAATAATTATCACTGTAGATCAGATGGCCACTCCTTGCGTCTTCTCCATCTCCCAGCACTGTCAAAACGTGGATTAGTCGGGTAATTCAAGCCATCGTCAAGAGGATGCCCGATAGGCACTAAAACACACGGAAAGGAGGAGCGCATCAGATCCGGGTGCACTAGAGCCTCGCAGGAAAAAGACGCACGAAACCACCACCATACGTTCTTCCCCATCACCGCCTCCCAGTTCTCCCTCTGACTTCCCAGCCACCACAAGTTGCCCTCGATGCCTATCCTTCCCCATTCGTTGTCCCATTGCCGTTGCGTTCGTCGCTTCGCACTGTGAGAAGACCGTTTAGATAGGGGAAAAGTTACATCACCGGTAACCATCAGCCAGCCGGCCCCGTGTGAGAAAAGACGCACCCCCATTTATACCACTTGTGCATCTGCGATAACAACTCGTCTTCTCGGTCTTGCATCGACCTGAAATTGAGCGACTCTACAGTTGTCTGGTTCAGCAGAACAAGACGAAGCTGTGTTACGAGTACTAGGAAACAAAACAGCCCAAAGAAGCCGGCACTGACAGACATCTTGTCAGTCACAGCGACAGCCTTTTTTTAGATAACGACGACGGACAGAGCTATCACAACCACTTGCTGGGGGTCGAGTTCGGGGCTTGAAGAAGTGCGTGGCTTAACGTTGAGACCTAAAAGTGTCCCAAACATCCAAAAACAGAATACCGTCCCCCATTGAAGGAAGTTGACGAAGAACTTTGAGAATAAGCTTCAGATAAGGACCAGACCACGCGCAAGAGACCGACTCACTTTTTGGTTAAATGCGCCGACACATTGCCCGATCCCTAAAGCGGCGGAGATAAATGTCATTGTGCAAGATCCTCGGGGAAAAGGTATACCCACAAGGACAGTGATGGTCGTACTTTAAGACACACTTGACACCGGATCAGAACGACGAGCACATGGACGACGACAAAGCACTTACTGTACCACATGATCTACAATGATGCGTCCGAGAGGGCTTGACAATCTGACACCGGCTGCAGTATCGGTACTCGGGTAAAAGTACAGGAGTTGTCGTTGGACATCTCGTGAAAGCTGGGGGTCCTATAGGAGGACCTGACGGATACGGAACCGGGTGGGTAGGGAGCGTCGGGCTATGCGAGGACTCAGGAGCCCCAACGGGTGGATCAGTAGCACGTGCCTCTTCCGGACTGCGAGTCGATGCTTGTGAGTAAGAATGCCGTTCTAGTTTGGCAACTGAAGAACCAGCGGCAGAAGCTTGGGATGCGACCGTTCTGCTCTTCCCAGACCCAGAGCCGAGCGATGATTGTGGTTGATGCTTTTTTGCAGGTTCGGGCGTGGGAGGATGGACAGCGTTCGGAGCAGGTGACATGAGTTCGTAAGAAGTTCCGCGGACCTCAGTGGAGTTGAATGTTGATGATCTGTCGATATGGTCATATCCCGGTCTGGTGGTCGTCTGGGTATACTGTGGGCCAAAAGAGATTTGTGAATGAGCGGCAGGAAAAGGCAAGAGGGTTATCAGAGGCACCTACATGGCATGCATGACCGGGGGATGTCGTGACAACCTAGATAGATTTGGATATCGTTGGATGCCAGAGGGAAGGAAAAATCCGCACCATGAAATAACACCAAGACAGGAGGAACAAAAAAAGAGCAAATACGACCAAGAAAGCAACTGACATGGCAGGTCTCACGACAACGTAAATCGGAAGAGGGGGTGACATACCTCCGGTTGCCTGGTTTCCTAACGCGCTCCTGCTCTTTACAATCATGTCCTTGCAGAATCTCGCGGCGTAGACATACGAGGCATAGCCGACGATGAGGATGGTGAGACCGACGGCGAACTTGCGGACTAGCCATGGCTGTGGCTTGTTCTGCTTGGTTCGGCGTGCACGGACCTCGTCGACGACGCCGCAGCACGCGTGGTTTGGCTGGGACATGGGAAGTGTCGAGGAGAGTTAGTAATGAGGTGTGGCATCCAAGTGGTCCTCCTGGAGGTGAGCGATTACATAATGTCGCTCTCGAGGACAGGATCTGTCTCCTACTCATTAGCTAGAGGGGGAGATGACATTAAACCATCATTACATTCGCCTGGCCATGCAGCCTCGTTGCACCGAGAC
Source organism: Xanthoconium purpureum (assembly GCA_038090075.1). Taxonomy (NCBI): domain Eukaryota; kingdom Fungi; phylum Basidiomycota; class Agaricomycetes; order Boletales; family Boletaceae; genus Xanthoconium; species Xanthoconium purpureum. Next base: position 22,575 of record JBBPMA010000235.1, on the reverse strand, counting down.
CCTGCTCATCAGAAAATCACTCCAGGACGCACTCACGGACATGTTCGGCCTCACAGCAGCGAGCACGTACATCGACGTCTTGTTCGTCGACGAGCCCGGCTCACAGTCCGTCATCCGTGTCAGCCCAGTGTAAGCGGGTCCAGGTCTACCTCTGGGTGTGCGTGGGCTCATCTTATCAAAGAGACGCGTCGCGAATTTTGGCCGCAATCGCTGGCGCATCCCGTGCTTCGATCAAGTGTGCCGCCGTGAAAGAATCCTCATTTCTCCCCTCGCTCCTGTCCGGCGATCCGGGCGCGCCCTGATAAGCGGTGCCCGATGGCGAATCAAGTCGGTCATTACGAGTAGATCACATGCAATCCGTATTCATGCTGTCTACAGTATTCGTCGCGGTATGGCGCATGTGTCGAGGGGTAGTACAAAAAAGTTCATGCAGTGGAAACCCTTTTCTTTGCCCATTCCACAAATTGGTCTATGATGGTCGGCCAGGCAGCTGCAATGTGTTAGCCAAGTGACACCAGCGGAAAAGCACATGGTACCATTACCTTGGTCGTCATGTTTATTAAGGTCCCCATCAAATGATCGGATGAAGTCTGGGAGCTGCACGCATCCTGTGAGTAAAGCAGTGCAAAGGTGGCCGTCATACGAACCATCTGCCAGGTATCTTTGCTCACAGCGACGTCACCTCTCGCCTTCATGTACTCCAACCACATCTCCGTGTGTTCCCTCGTCCATCCCGAACCCCGATCCATGTCGACGTCTTCCTCGCCCTCGTCATCATCATCATCACCCGGTGCATACCTCAACGCGTCTTTGCCCACGCCAAAGTGCAAAAGCGATTTCCAGTACTCGAGTGCAGTGTCCTTGACTACGAAAACACGAGGTCAGGGCCAGCACACGGTCCAAAGAATGCACTTACCTAGACTACGCTGACCTTCTGACCGTGCGAAATTAAACGTGAAATTATACACCATGCGGAAGTACGACGGATCGGAGCCAAGCTTGGCTTCTAAACGTGTGAGTGCACTCTTCATCCCATCTATCGTGTCACACCTGTGCACTATTCGTGTTAACGATCCGATGTCCTCGGAGGCACGCAAGATGAAGGCTGACCCGATGCTCTTCCAGCCGTCCATCCAGCCTTTTTTGCTCCACTCGCCCAATCTGGGCGATTGCAGCTCGTATGCGAGCGATAAGAGCTTGGGCGTGTCGTCTTTTCCCTCTATCTCTTCCTCGTCCTGTTTGAAACCCAAATCGGAGAAAAACTGGACCGTGCCCTGAGTAGAGATGGTGTCTCCGTCCGGATCTACACAACATGGTTCATCCAGGTTGAGGGATTGATCAGACTGTACTTGCCTTTGTACTTGTCGAACAGTGTAGTCAACTTGCTCGTCGACGCTCCCGACTCGGTCCGGCGAGGCCCACCGTCGTTGAAGTACGCATCGATGGCGGCATCGAGTCGCTTGTACTTGTCGAGGTAACGCTTGGCTTCCTTGACGCTATCGGAACACGATCGCGGACAGTCCGAGTACGATGATGCATACGATACTCACGATGAGCTAGTGATGCTGCAAAACTCGGTAATATCCCCCTTGTTCGGTTTTGCCTAGAGAACGTCAATACGCGTGGTTCTGCGAGACATCAGGTAAACTGACCATCTGTGTGCGTCCTGGTTCAAGGCTACGATTGGCCCGGTGCGATAAGCGGCCGCTGACATCGAAACCCCAGGTCACGTGTTACGTCACGAGGACTACCTCGTCCTCGTCGGAGAGTAACATCATTAAAAGGGGGCCTGGTTCAGTCTTCCACGTCAAGTTCCGTTGGCATCTCAAGCTCAAGGGTCGCCCACTCGTGGAGTCACCCAGCGCGATCATGACGGCCTTCCATTTTCATTTTGCTGCTCACGGCTGCGTCAGGTGAGTCCCCTCGCAGCCGATACATAATTTCAGCTCTCTTCATTGGTAACCGGTCATGGGACCCCAATCGGGCAAAATTGAAACCTCCCACTGCGCGCCCTCGTCCTCGATCCTTGGTTTGCTTTCATTCGTTCAATGATGCTTCGTACACTGCCACACTGCGCTGACGACGCACCAGGTCTTCGCCGAGTGGCCCGAGGTCGTTCTTCGCGATGCACGTCTGCATACGTTCCCTTTTTCGACTTGCCTTGTCGGCTTCGTGATTCAACCTGATTCGACCCTTGACAGGTTCACATTACTTGGCGGTGAGTTCCCCGTCGTTGCTTTTACCATTTGGGGATGGTGGCTTCGCCCTATCACTGGACATGCGCCCAAACACATGTCCCATCACCCATTACTTTCAACTGCGAAATGAAAAGATGCCTTGTATTGATCGCCTAGCGGCACTCACCCAAGGTGTGGCTTCCATTCTCTCACATCCCCTTTGGGACGTCGTAATATTAAAGATGATGCCGCAATCTGGGTGTGATCGAACGAAAACGTGTGCATTGGCGGGTACCACCAGATATCTATTCGTGAACAGGTTTTTGCGCCGAGCGATTCCAGTTTGGGCCCGAGATAAGCTGATCACTTTGTCATGTCAGTTCATTCTGCCATAGGACTCCGCCACATTCCCTGCCACTCCCTCCCGAAATGGGTCGCTGGCGGGTTCCTACCTGTTCCTACAAGCTCTACCCCATACCGCTGACAGTTCCACGTCATTTCGCCTCCGTGCCTTCTTATCGTGCGGCCTTGGTGCGATCTTCACCCGGATCTAGTTGATATGGATGAGGTCTCACCTCCGCGAGTCCAGACTCCAATCATGTCAACATCAACGCATTCGGATCCGTCCTCGATGGGACTTTTTTGTCATATCTGACACAATGAATTTCGCTCAGGGTGAACCGCCATTTCCCCACCGCATCCGTATCGAACGGGTCATTACTGTAAAGAAGGTTCCACGCAGAACTGACTGTGAGAACCGCCCCCAACAACGCGGCGCGTGATTTCGCTCCGACTTTCATTGTGTCACCCCCCCTTTTTTTACTTTCCTTTTGTCTGACGTGTATGACCCTCGCTCGAGAGGCGGTGAATGGAGGGAGATAGTGGGAAGCAGTGTTAATATTCGGCGAGACCCATATAGGAGTCGGTCCGGACCTGCGCAAGACCTCGACTGGCCGGATACAATGAACAGCGCGTTCCTGGCACCTGTCCAAACACCTTTCGTCATCGCATTCCGTTATTGAGCGCTTCGATTGGGAAAACACCTGATCGCTATCTTGACCTGTTCCGCGCCCGCACGCGAACTCAGATAATTCAGTTGTACGGATGCATTAGAACCTGGGTCCCATCTGTGCCCGCTGGTGGTTGGCGGATACGGTCGTCAACGGACTGGAAATAAGTGGGCCTATTCCCGATGTTCGGATGCATACCTGAAACGCTTGACACTGGGTCGCTGCTTCGTGTGCACACGTTTGCGCATGTCAAAAAACGTGCGGCGCGTCCCCACGAATTGAAAGAGTGCTTTTTCGATCAGGCACAGGCTCTCTCCAAACCAGAAGTCCGAATCACGCCGTCATCGCTTTGTGTGAGAATAACGAAAGATGGGGTTGACCACCAGGCGTGGTACAGTATTGGAGGCACCGACGGCGAAGGACGATGGTGACGGAACTTGCCGGGCCTGGATCGCGATCACACCTTGTTTTGTCCCCAGGAAAATGCAACATTTTTTTAAAATTATTTCTCAGAGTCTCAAGCACACCAGGTGCCTTTTGATACCGGCAGCATGTGGAGCGTCGTTATCTTTTTTCACTTTGGTGTGAGGAAATACTATACGTGGTCAGCGTGGGTTTATGTTATGACAGGATACTTCAAGACACAATACAAGGTGTGATGGATAGCACAGATATAATGACGGCTTGGACTTGGTATATAGAACAGGTATCAATGCGATGATAGCAGGGTGAAATAGTACACTGTAAAGGTCGGATCATCAGTATTCAGCATGGTGGCGTCTGCCGAGTAAACTCACAGGGGGTCATCGAACGATGACGCGACGGGTATGTTTGCCCGCACGTCGGCGGTCTGCATATGGCGTAGGTCGGCGCCAAGCCTCGTCCGTGTCATCTCGGTAGTCCTCCGGGGCCTGAAACTCCCCCTTTGTCCCGGAATGTGGATCGTGAGGTGTACGTAAAGCCACGGCGCCCTGATGTGATGCTGGCGTATGGAGATTGAGAGGGAGTTGGGGCGGCTGTCCATGGGGAGAGCCAGGGAATACCGCAGGTGATTGCGTGGGTGCTGTCGGTGCAGGGCGGGATTGGCGGGGTGGCTTGGGATGTGGAAAGGGTGCGTCAGGAGACGTCGATGGGTGGATGGGGGACTGGTGTGGCGGATGTGGATGGAGCTGTGGCCAGGTCCGGGGTGCAGCGGGTTCTCTGCTTTTTGCGTTGTGTGTGTCGTCGGCGGATGGGGGTGGCACGTCGATTTCGACGCGCACGCGCACGATTTCTTTGCCTGCCTGGGCGAAGAAGGCGCGCTCCTGTCGTTGGAAGAAGCCGCTGGTTGGGCCGGGTCTCATCTCGGGGAAGCTGGCGGGCGGTGCGGGCGGGAAGAGGGCCATGAGCTCGTGGCCGGTGGGTGGGGCGGGGTACTTTCTAGAGACAGGGTTGGCATCTTGTGTGAGGTTGACGTCTGGGAGAGATCAGCGAGGGTGATGGAGGGGGGATATGGTGGTACCTCGCAGCGAGCTCGGGGAGAGGGGCCGTCTAGAGGAGATGTGAGACTTTGGTGGCGGGCTGCGTTCTGCGGCGGTAGTGGTGGAGGAGGAGGAGGGGGAGGGAGAGTGGTCGGAGACGGGGCGGAGATGAAAGGACATTTTTTTTTGACTGGGTGGGCGAGTGTTTGGAGGGTGGGTTATATAGTCGAGATCGACGAGACAGGGCGGAGAATCCTGAAATAGTAGACGTTCATATTAGAGGAGTCTCCGGAGCAGAAGTTGGCGCTGTCACGAGGTAACCCTCACAAGCGAGCGGGACTGCCAGCGCGCGCAGTAGATCAGGCTGAATCTCGCCCTCATTTCCATCTTGATTTACCGATAGCTGTAATGGAATAGAATAGAACTCTACACGCCCTCTGATGCCGGTCATCGCCCGCATCAGCTTCGCAGGTTCTCCCCGCGTTCCTCTCTCTCTCGCCGGTAACTTTATCCCCCAATCGGTCCTTGCCCAGACACATTTCCGAGCTCTTCCTGCGCTTCGTATCCTCCCTTTGATCGGTTGGGCTATGACAACCTCTCACATTCATCGGACTTTTTCTTGCGCAGCCAGGTCGCCCATCTCGTATCGACGTGTCAGTGGGAGATCTCCCAGAATCCATCATGTGTCGTCTCCGCCGTATATGGCCGATCTCGTCCTGAATCTCACCCCCTCCTGGGACAGCTCCTGTCATAATGAGTCGACGCAAACCCCCCTTTTACGACCACGTCGTCTACGTACGTTATATAGTGCTCTATTATTCATTTTGTCACCACGCTTTTCATGTCATCGACGCGTCTCTCTCGTGTGAACGCCTCCATGTCAGCGTAGCTTGGGAATCGTTTGGGCGGAAATTCCGTTCCCCCACCGCTATGATGGCTTCTGTCAATATAATTCCTTCACCTCCGCTTTTCGCCCTGCTTCATTCAATTAGGCAACAATAGAAAACGGCATGAAATGTCGCAAACGACGCTTCGCGATTATCATCATATCTCTGGCCGTTCTCAAGCCCGTTCCGTAGATCTGGCGTCATCGCGAAATGAACGTTCCTGCAACGCCCTGCCGCATTTCCATCATATGGAGGCTATCTGCGACGGATGGCACTGCTTCATCAGCTATGTCGTGCCTAAGGCGATACCTCAATCCCTCCACTACTGTCTCCGACCCAGACGCTGCCCAGAACCGACCCACCGACGAGATCCTTGTCCTGATCCTCTCCACTGACGTATCACGCTGGGAATGTGTCTTAATCCTCTTATTACGTGCCCGAGTTATCGCTGTCGACCCCGTTTCTCTCGCGCTCGCGGACCTGGCAGTCTCTCGATAAGCTCCCGAGGTCGAAAACAGCAATACAATCCGCGGCGAGACGGGGAGAGGTGCCACAGGAATGATGGGCCACTGCTAACGCGTATGGGAGTCGATGACATAAGCGACTAGGACCACTTCTACTCACCGACCACCAACACCGATTAGGCGCGTCATGGTCGAAAAAACCCTGAGCTCAGGAACGCTCAATCTGCGATTCATGCAGAATGCCCGGCGAGTACAACAACTTCCCCGGGTCGAACAAGAACAAGCACATGTCAAGGACGACGCGGAGTGGGAGGTATCCCCCGAAATCAGGCAGGCATGGGGACTGAGTGCTTATCGCAGCGAGAAGACGTGAGTTTCTATCCGCGCTCTGTGTGCTCTGACAATGTACATTTACGACCCTCGTGTTTTGGACTTTGGTATCAGCGTTACTTACGAAACGTCTTACCTTCCATTTCTCTTCCCTTCCCTTCACGATACGCCTGCTGCGGATGGTCCGTCATCTGTATCTCCTTCCAACACATTGCGACCACGAGGTCGGCGAGCCTTTAACAAACGCGGCGAAGAAGTTACCCAGGAGGTCCGCGGTTCGTCCTTGCATCATGGGATCACCGAACCAACTAACAATCGTGGCCTCGTTGCCAGACCTCGAGTTCGACAACAAACGCCGCGCCCCTACAGAACATGGATCAAGAGGCAGGCGAACAGATAAAAAAGAGCCGACCACACTCGATCTCGTCCACCGGCATCACAGCGAGGCAATCAAAAAAGTCTAACAAGGATCCTTCCAAGGACGCGAGAAATATCATTTTCGACATGACAGGAGTGGGGACTGACTTGAGACAATCCTCCTCGATGCAGGGAACTGCATTCCTTCGGCCGTCAGGTGTCGACGGGCCGGCAGACCCGGCCAAGACTTCTAATCCTACGAAGACGGCACCCCAGTCATCAACCGGAGCTACGAATTCCCCCAAGCCAAAGGTAAAAAGGTCACGCGCGGCAGGAGAGGCCGATAAACCAAAGAAGAAGACGAAGCTGACACTAATTGAGTAATCAGACGAAACCCCCGGGCTTGTGCAGTACGTTCTTCGGTTGCCGAGGCGTAACTGGATACTTATCACATCGATCTGCGAAGATACGAACGCATCGCATCTGGCGTCAAGGATCGACCGTTGCTGCTCATGCCCTTGCGCCTCCCGCGCGTTCTTCCCTCAGTGGTTCCATGACAGCACGTTTTGGCTCGAATTGGATTCTTTTTGCGCACTTGCGGCATTCTGCTATGTCATTAGTTGATATGATGAAGGCGCTTACTTATGAAACTTTATCGGCGCGTCCTTGATGGCATTGATTCCCCGGCGTGCCGCATTTTTCATCCCACTGTCAAGTGTGAAAAAGAAGCCTGTGCCTTTGATAGCCGTACGCGCACTTTTTTCTCAACAGAAGGTTCGCCATGTCGTGGAACGGTCGCCACGTCATATGAACTCTTCATGGACTAGGCGGTCACACTGCGGACATGCAGCATGCTTCTCCACGCCGCAGAGTTTTCCCGTCTGACCCGGTGGTTTGGTTGTCAGGGCACTCCGCAACTTCGTCCTTCGCCGCTTGGACGGACCATCCGGCGAGTGTGTAGAATGCATATGTGACAGCATGCACTTGGCGCACGTCATGTTCCAATATTAGCGTGCTTTATCACTCCTCCGGCGGCCGTCCTCGTCGAGCGTCCCCGATCGCGGTGTCCCAGCGCCAATTTGTTCATCTCACCCTCGTTGGGCATATTTGTTATCGGCGACTCATGGGACGACCGAGTACCCAAAGAAGATGGGCAAGGAACGGATTGTCATCATGAATATATTATCCATTTTGTCTCAGGGGTGGGTCCCAATGCCTACCCATCAGGAAAGGATCTTACGGCGTAGCCCACTTGGCGCTGTCTCGTCGCGTTACACGTTAAATGCGTGTAATGCCCATGGTTCTCTTCGCGAGCTAGGGGGTAATATGATTTTGCGAGTAGCGATGACACTGTTCGCGCGTGCTACGTAGCACACTGCGGGGTGCTCAGGGTTACGGGTAGGTTGTGCTGGACGGGCATGTGAGCACCTGTACCTTGCACCTGGTCCCCGTACGTGAGTCCCTTCACGGCGTCGCACGATGATATCATTCCAAGAGAAGTCTCGGTGATCGATTGAATTCCCATATAATGAATATCGAATGCTACCCCGTGCCACGCTTTTTTTGTTCCGAGCTAACCTTGTCCGGGTCAATTCTCTCGGACTCGGACTACATGCATACGAAGCGGCACGGCACAGCACGCTGCCCCCGTGTCCAGCGGTGACGCAAATGGGGTGTTGACTCAACGCGTTTTGACGGTCCGTCGGTTCCAGTGCGTGATCGAGATCCGGAAAACCGGGAAATGCAAGCGAACACAGGTCAGACGTTCAGGCATGTCGAGCGTAGTCGAAGCATCCCGTGCCGCTCCTCCGTGCCCAGCCGTAGGCCACCCATCGCCTATCAACGGATCCCACATCACGCATCTCGGCGACAATGCGGCGATGAGTCATGTCGTTCAAGGAGGGGGGGGGGTTGTGCGGCAATGCAGATGCCAGGTAAAGTTCAAGAACTTGAAGGCACCGTTGCCCGCGTTCATTTAAAGGAATGCATTTCTGGACGGCGGCTCTCGTCACTGGCCTTATTTCGGTCGGTACGGACGCACGAGGTCCGGTCCACAAGGACCCGCGGGCGAGCATTTTGGGCGTTGCGCGAGCCATCAGCGCATCGCCTTTGCCATCGTCATTCGATCTAAGCTCAAAGCGGAGCTCTCGTCTTAACGTCACCTGGTGTGGCTAGAAGACGTCCAGCTAGCGCTCGGCGCCGTTCTTCGGGCTAGTCCTGACCTGGTAGATATGAGCATCGTGTTTGGTCGACAGGGGCTACTAAAAAGGGGTGTCACGAAGACGATGTGGCAGTAGTTTCACATACGTTCTAACTTCTGGGTTCCTAGCCCCGAAAAAGGGTGATAAGCGCTTCGACGGCCTTGAGGGACAAGTTTCGACGGCACATCGTGATCTCGCTCTCACGTCCCAGGCGACATGGATGTTTGCCAGCAGTCTGGACACATTGGATTGAAGCCCGTCTCAATCCATCGAGAAGAACGGACGAAAGAGTAGGGTGAATGGCATAAATACCGCGTTATGTTGTAAATGAAAAAGTTCATAAAGATAATCAGCGTTCGATCGTATCTGATTGTGTGATCGTATGAGTGGACGTCAAACGTTGAGAAAAGGGGGGTGAGGGCGGGGGAGAGCGAGTACGGATAAGTATGGATGCCACCTCTTTTTTCCCCCCTTGATACCGGGATTTCCATGCGACGTCGGCAGTGAGGGAACAGATGAAACGCTATCATCGGCCCTCCTCATCCGTCCTTGGGAAGCTACTACTGCTTGCGGTGTAAAACTGGGGATCATACGGCGAGCTAGCGCCACTTCTGCTTGCGCTGGGCGGCAAGAGCTCTCCACGCTCGTTCGCCCGCATGCCCGTACCTCCACTCGAAAACGAGAAGTACGTCGTACTGTGCGATCCGTCCCTGCTCAAGGGGATACCCAAAGAAGACGTCCCAGTCGACGTCTGCTCCGCGAACTGCACCGAGGAAAACTGGGATATAGGCGTCTTGGAACGTGTAGAATGGAGTGCCACAGAACCCGACGTCGAGAGCGTGCCCGCAGCTTCCTTCGATCCGAGGGACTCGATGGTCGCCATGCGGCGCACGAAGCCACCCATCATAGCAACATATTCCTCGCCGCTGCTCTCCTCCTCCTCCACCTCCTCTTCGGATAGTGAAGACCGCGGTTCGGAGGTTACCTCTGAAAGTGCCGGCCCGCTTGGAATGGTCCGTTGGTATCCGTGTGAGAACCCGTGCTCGTCCGCGTCCTCATGTGAGGACTGCGCCTCGGCATATCCACCCGGTCTTTGAGGATTGTACATGTCCAGATAAGGATAAGTAGGTCCAGAGGCGCCATAACCATAAGAATACACGAGCGCATCGTCATCCTTTCCCATTTCCTTGATGGATTCGCCGTCATCGTGGGTGGACGATAAGGACTCCGGACCAATGCTGGCCTGTGAAGTGTGGCGAGCATGCATGTTCTCCCATGTTAACGTGGTTTTCTTGACATCAAGGTGAGCACCGGCGCCACGATGACCAGGCTTCCAAGATGAGAGAGATCGGATCTCGGACGGATCAAGAACAGTCGCCGCATCACCGTTGGACCTCTCAGAAGGTGGACCGTTATCAGACAACATTGTGTCCGAGGTCACTTGAGTGAGTGAAATTCGATTCGTTCGCCGGAGCATGTGGGACGCCAACAGGGGCGCAGATTGTGTCTGGGACGGAGTTTCACGTCCGCAGTTGGTAGCATGTGCTGAGGTTCCGCGAGATGTGGGTGGTGAGATCCTCGGAGGTGAAATGTCCTTGGGAGGAGGGGTAGAATGAGAACGCGAATGTCCCGTACAGCAAGTGGAAGGTGCGAGGGTGCTGATGGAGTTGGACTTGGGCAACGTGGCGTTGGACTGATTGAGGGTGCGGCTAGAATCCTCGGATAGTGTGAGCCTGAACGGTGATTTTGAAAGATGGATTGGGGATGATGGCGAAACAGGCGAGATGATGTCCTCGGGATCAGATGGCAAAAATGGTGTGTATTTTGGACTAATCCCGTTCGAGTTAGGGTGTCGCATCGCGCGGTATGAATATAGAGTGAAGATAAATAAGAGCTGAGATACAACAGTTAGCAAATTCCCCAGATAATTGTCAGCGACAAACTTACGACCAATGTCAATGTCACAACGACTCGCAACGTTGCGGTAATCGTCCACGCAGCAAACGATACTGTCTTACATGGAGAGGTTGCTGTGTTCACGTTTGATGTATACCACGAAGCATCAATGTCCCAGTTGCAGAATTGAGAGGGATGCCATATCAAGACGAGAACCAGATTCATAACAGCGGCCGAGCATAGAAGTAACAAATAGCATGCTCGACAGAGCGATCTCGCGTACCGCCAAATATGAGGACGAGTTTGTCGGGGAAACAGTGGCATCAAGATGGAGATGATCACAAGAACGACTGAGAGCGTAGATACGATGCCAAGAACAAGGGCACAAACACCTTCGGAATCCCCCAAGCCATCGGCGGCGGCAAGGTAGTAACGAACAGTAGTGTACGTTGCCCAGATACCTAAGTGCGTAACAGGTAAGGAATGGCACCAATAGAGGTAACCGAACAGCATACCGAAGAGAAGTTCAAATGCGATGTTGATAGTATGCAAACGACGAAGTTTCATTTTGATTTGATGATCCTCCAAACTTTTGTGTTCGGCAGCGGTGATTGGATCACCTAGTAGATTGAGACCGAGATCCCAACCCGACATTGGTCCATCGGGGTGAGTTGGTTGTCGTTGGATAAGATCCTGGTAAACCGCAGATGTAAACAGTTGGTTCGTCGGACTCCCATCTCTCTCGGGCGCCGTGTGAAGGAACGTTGAAGCGGAACGCAAGGGAAGATCAGAGTCATTCTCCTTGGTGAAAATGGCGTGGTGTAGGCGGAGAGCGGCCATAGCTTAAAAGTGAGCGTGATGGTAAGGCGCCTGAAGTATGACACGTGAAAGATAGTGAGTCTACAAGTGAATGATGGTGGTGGTATGGACACCAAGAGAGAAAGACGAACGATTTTCACTGTGGCATAAATACGACGATGTTTGCCCGGTTGTTTTCGCGTCGTCTTGCGCTAAAGTGCCTTCACGTACATTTGAATACAAACGACCCTTGTCAGTGTTCAATGGCACAACGGACGTAGAACTTTGGACTGACCTACGTGACGGAGAGTGGCAATGGAGGAGACGTTGGCGCAATGTTCGACATGGCTTTGTTGACGTTGACCCTGTTTGATTTGAAACCTTCAAGGTTCCGCCATACGCGTCTCTGCACCTTCGCGCTCAATTCTGCCGATGGACCAATCACAGTGCCAGAATGATGAATCACATCACGTAAGTGGAATTGAAAATGGTTCGGCTAGATGTAGAATGTATTAGAATGGGAAAAGTGAATCTGATGAAATCAAGTCTATTCCTCTCGTCACTCATGAAACGGCTGTCTTTACGGCGTCGAACTCTCCTCTGTCAAGATTGAACGTATTGTTTCCAAGTGAGACGTCGTCAAAGATGGACCGTAGTCTGTCCTTCTGCGCATCGGAGAATCTCCCACCACACGATATTGAATACGTGTGAAGCAACCTTCAAGGTATATCGTCAACATTAGCTAGGAACGATCAAAGAAGAGAAGCACTTACCTCACAACGTTCTCTTGGAACTCGACATCTCTTTCATTCTCACCGTCCGCACCGAAAGGAACGGGCTCCACTAGTGCAGATACTAGCGCGTCCAACAGCGTGGAGCTGTGTGCACTCTTGCTTTGCAGTGCTTCCATGGCTGTAGGGGAAGTCGACGCAGATGCCGGATCCGAGAGCATGGAGGCGTGGGAATTGGGATGAATTGGCGCGTCCGCCGACGAAGCGGTGTGCATACCCGCAGGGGCAGCCGACGTGTCCCTGGATGTCGGGATAAGTAACGCATTGATGAGGAAAGCTGTTTTGCGCCGCAAGGTAATGTCTGAATCTGTCACACGATATAATGACGCAGTTCAGCGAGGTAGTCCAAAAAGTACTCACCCTCAAGCGTGCTACGCAAGGCATGCCAACCTTGGAACTCGGTGAATTTTTCAACTGCAACAGCATTGTGCTTCAATAGGCCAGACAGCGCGTACATGGCTTTGGATCGAGTGCCCGCAGAGTTGGTCGAGGGTGATAGGCATGCGAGGATGGTAGGGATGGGCTCCAGAACCAAATACTGGAGACAGATAGCCGTCAGTTTCGGCAGCACAAAGGCATAGTATAAGGAGTTTAACTCACGGATATCTGGGCTGCTGGGTTGTTTTGCACTGCCGTTCCCAGCACCCATAGCGTTTGTAACCTGAGACCGTCTGTGGTGGAGGGAAGATTAAGGAGACCATGTAAAGGTTCCCACATCTTTAGCTTTTGTAGATCTATGAAACAATTAATACCACGTGCGACTGAGCAGCGCCAGAGACTCGTGTACCGTTTGCATTATCGATGCTCTCCACGAGCTGTTGGGCTGATCAGTTTTGGATGGACTCGTGCAGGCGTTTCATACCATTTCAAGGTCATCCATCGCGGCTATTCGCTGATCTTCGTCTTTGGAGACATCGAGGGCAACCTCGAGGGCTTCTTTCATCAGTTGGGCATCGGGTTTTCCGAGGATGTGATCGATGACTGCGGGGTCGAGGTCTCTCTTTTCAGCTGGGCGGTCCCCTGGGTTGGAGTGTTCGATGCCCCATCGCAAAAGAGACTCCATGACTGTGTTTTGATCGGTTTCTAGATACAGACAGACTTTATATCCATCCGATTGTACCAGAAGAATCTACTCCTATCTAGCCGGTTCGGCAACATCGGCATCTACGCGGAGTTTGTCTGGGTTTGAACCACCTAAGTCTTCATTTGTTGCCTGTTTTTGAGTTTGCATGGCGTCGAGCTTTTGGTGAGTTTTGGTTTTCTTCTTCTCTGTGGTGATGATTTTCCATATACCATACGTTTTACCACATTCCGAATACGCTGTGTGGACACAATCTAGATTTCAGCCTTGTCTGACCTTTGTGCAGCCGTTTTGTTATGGAAATGTGCTAACTATCGTTTTACAGACAAGTATTATTTCGTTCATTTGCGAAAGGTGTGTGATCTATCAATCATTATCATCCTTTCCGATGAGATTTATTCGATGGGCGGACCGATTGTGCTCTTGCCGTGACCTCCCCTCGTGTACAGATGGGGATGGCCAGAGTCCTTGTGGAAATGCATCGAAATCTGATTTCTTTGTGCCCCGTTATTGTGCAGCCGCTTATCGCCATCTTGCAGGTTTCTTGGGATGGTGATTCCACGTCATTACCGTGTGCGGTGCTGCGTTTTCGCATAATAAGGAGCGCGTTTTCTGCCTCGCGTGTGTTCCGCAAGACATTCATTGGCCGTAGAGAGGGGCCCTGGAGTCGCGCGTTCGAGCTTCGGGGCAACGATGCAGATACAGCCTTGACTCGACTGCGTATATAGCTTCGTACTTAGGCAGTGTCCTCCTACCATCGTAGAAAATGCACCGCAGAGTCGCCCACACTGCCGTCGCTGCCGCCGTCATTCCGCGCACATACTCAACGGAGCGGCTGGTGAGACTGCAGGATCCCGCCCGCATCATCGCCGAAGATGCAAACTATTATGGGACAGAAGATGTCTATATTCCCCGACAGGAGAGCTCCGACCTTGGTGGCTACGACCTCACTACACACGACGACAACGAACAACAGCACTGGCGGCGTCTGGATTCACGCGGCGACAGTATCCTGAGCGGTTTAGAGGACCCAGGCGAAGAAGAACGCGACAGAATGACGAGAAGTCCGGAAAGCCTTCTCCAAGGCGTTTCTCTTCACAGAGTAGCAGAGGAGGCAGCGGACCCTCCTGCATCCACAGAATCCATTGATGCCCAGCTCGAGCCAGAAGACGTGGAAGAGGCCATCGAATGGGAGTTGGAAGAAAACGGGTTGTACAGTGGTAAGCCTTGTCCGTGCACATGTCTTAGTTTTTCATCGAGGCCGTCCAGGATCATACAGACGGCTCTTGGCCTTGTATACGTTCGTGCCATTATGCGCGTTGATCACCTTTGCGGTCCTCGCAATACTGCCAATCTTCGTATGGCCCCACCCAAGCTCACCATCTCGCTACCCGCCCCAATTCCCCTCGCCCATCCCAGAATTCCTGCTGTCCTCGGCTATGTTTGCCCTAACCCACCAGCTGCGCGTTCCTCTTTACACCTTGTCGTCGCTTCTCCTACGCCCAGACATCGCCTCGCTCCTAGCCACCTTCTTACACGTGTTGCTCGTAAACCTCTTACGCCTCGCGTCCCTTGCATTGCTGCGTGTCCGTCACGATATGGATAGTCTCAAAACAACGTGGCAGGATCCATCCTTCCACACCGTATGGTGGCTTTCCTTCAATATCGCAGAAGTATTGGTGTCCCTCGTACAAGGCTATCAACATATCGCGCTGTACCGCGATGTTATGGTCCCTCCTGGTAGGGAACGAGAGTTTTTGGAGCAGCTAAAGGGTGGCACGCCTCCCCTGCAAAATAATGGAGATCTTGCTGGATGGGAGAGCTCTGCAGAACGAACACCAGGAGATTCTCATGACGATCTTAGACAACTCGAAGACCAGGCCGGAGAGGGCTCGCGCAGAACCGCGAGCGTGCTTGACTGGCGCATTCAACACAATTTCGACAAGTTGCTCACTATACAAGCAAAAGAAGAGCTCGAAGAGGTGTACGGCTTCGCCCCTATCGTACGTCTCGTTTTGCCCGCATGCCACGCACGTACCGTATCTGATGCACACCGTAGAAAATTCCCGTGTTCGTATCGTGCTTGCAACGTTTTGATTCAATCATTCTCTCCGTTGGACTCACGCTTTTGGTGTCGTCTGCTTATCTCCGCTCGCCGCTTTCTGTCCCAGTGGCAGATAACAGGATCATTCCGTATCCCATCATCTCTCATAAACCGCTCATCATCACGTTTCCCATCATGTTGTTTATCCACACGTCTCTTTCATCCCTTTATACGCCCATGATTCTTCCACGTATCGGCATTCACACTGCCGCGTACGTTAGTGTTCTTGTCAGCTTGATGTGTTTCTTTGCAGGTCTGGCAGTGTGGGGAGCTTTGTCATAGCCCCATAGTGGTTGTTTCCTAACGCGGGGCGAAGGGAGTACGCATTGGTCTCCGTGGATAATGTGTTGGTTATCTATTGATGTGCTTGCCTACGGTCTTTTATGTAAAAAGAGCAGTCTTACTGATGAACACCGATTCGTCTCGCCCGCGCACGATCGTACACTCGGAAGTTGGATTAGTTACAAGAATGAGGTCCAAAATGGCTATGCGTCTGTCTACGTAGCGTCCAGTAGTCCCTTGCTAGTGTACAGTTTCTGTAGTCCGTAAAGGATTCGAAAGTCCCAGCGACACGTTATGCGTAATCTTCGTCGGTCCCGTCGAACAACCCTCCAGCCCAACGCGTGAGGGCACCACCTGTTGCACCGATCAAGAATGACCAGTCAAACAAACCTCCAAAGAGCGAGTACTGAGGGAGAGAGGAGAACAAGTTGATGTCACCCTCGTTCCCCCTGTCCACACTCGCGGTATAAGTCGGCGGAAACATCGTCCGTAGTTGGACGAGTGTACTAAGAAGATAGATTCCCTAAAATGAACGAGTCGTTACCACAACGCGTTTCTCCGAACGGGACGTAAGAAGCCAAACCATGAGCTGTGCTAATAGAAGCAACATCAAAGACGCGGAGATGTTGCGAGAAGTGATTCGGAATGCCTGACAACGGGATAGCCCATTCAAATTTTTTTGTTAGCGGAACGGATCAAACTTACTCGTGTGACCCCTCTGAGGACGACGCTGACACTACTGAGGATGATGGCTCCCACGAGGAACAGACTGATCTGTCTCGACAAGGATGGGACATCTATGCTTGGCTTTCCAAATGCCGTTGGTAACAGAGAAACCAAGTAAGCGAAGATGTGCGCAATGATATCCCCGTAGGACGAGGTCTTGTCATCAGTAGAGGACGGAGGAGATAGCAAATTCATCACGGACTGATAGGGGCGGGCACATTAGTGAAAACGGAGATACGGTCAACGTCAGACGGGTACTTGCACTGAATACCCTGCAAATACAATAGACCGCCCACACCTTGCTAAGGATTCTACCGCGGATAGAGAGCGTGAATTCATTGTTTTCCCGATTGCGTTTCAACGCCGCCACCCTGGTCGTCATTTGTGATTCGAGCGCTTGCAAGCCGATAACTTCTTGTTGCAAAGAACCATGATCTAGAACGGCTTGAATACATCGCCCGTCTGGTATGTAATTCGTAACCTTACGGGGATCGCGTTTGAATGTCACACGAGATATCCAGGAGCCATCGGTCTGGGGCTGCTGTCATGGATACTCAGCCACATCCAACCATCAAGAGAGAAGCTCCACCTTTGAGGCCTCATATGCATCGAGATCACGAGTGCGTTCACGTAAGTCAGACCGAACTCGCTCGAGAGCGTTCTCCGCCGAAGCGATAGAAGTAACGGAAGGGACGGTCCTTTAGCCATAACGAAAGTGGAGCCGTGAGGTCTCATCGGTCGCATTAATCGACGACTTACGCGTTGCGTGCAAACGTACTCCATGCGCCGTTCACGGCACCAAGCCCTGACAGAAGCCCGAGGATGATAGTTCCGAGGACCACCAGTCGGGCAGCGGTCGATGTCAGAGGGTTGTACGGCGTGAACTCCGCGGGGAGGGGAATAAATGACAGGAGAAAGATGAAGAACGCGACGGGGAGCAAAAACGCGACGGCTCGGATGTTGAAAAGGCTAGGCGTCTCTGAGGAATCCGATGAATCATCACGCGCAGGAATACGACAACAACGGACCTGAGCGGTAGGTGAGGACCATGCAAAAAGAAACCGGGACAAGCACAATGATGGTTGATAATAAGAGGAAGAGAGATGCCCTCCACGTGTATAACCTTACACTGCGGGTGCAACGTTGGCGTCGGTCAGATTACTCGTGTGGACACTTACTAGGGATCGAGAAGGTTGAAGCCTTGGCAGAGCAGCATAGCAAACAACATGCAGCACTCCGTGAAGCAGATCGAAAAGGACGATTGTGAAAGGGTGGAGTGCCATGATTTTGTTGAGCTTGATTTCGGCGTTGTCGCAGACGATGGAAGTGCATCTTGCGCGGCGGGAGCGAGGAGGTCATTGTAGAGTCCTCTTTGCAGGAATATGCGACAGCAGAGAAAGATACAGACACTAACTCGACGTCGGTCAGTGTTCAATACGCGATAGGCGGGGTACAAACCTCGCGCCGAGTAGCAGCAGTTGAGCCAGTAACTTGAACATGGTGGACCACAAGGTAAGAGTAACCCTAACCCTGTCGTAGGGTTTGAACACTGCCCCACGTGCTACTGCGCGGTAACACGCCATTCCTCGACACACACTGACAGGACGACGACGACGATGACAACGGCGACGGCGAGCAAAGACATGAACGAACCAAGTAACAAGGCAGAGCCAACAACAAAACTCGACAACGAACAAGCAGTGGGGACCAGCATCTCACATCCTCAATTAACCCGGCCTTTGGTAGGAAACCCAATTTTGTCCGTTGCGTCCCTTACTGACGCAGTGCCCAGCAAGAGATCATCTCCGCTGCCCAGAGAGGCGATCTTGCGACCATCCAGCAACTCATCGAGTCCGGAAATGCCACCGTGAACGACAGAGATGACCAGAACGTGTTCGTCGCGTTTGCCGACCTTCCGTCTCTGGGCTGAGTTATGTTGACTTTGTACCGCAGTACGCCGCTTCATTGGGCCGCGATCAATGCCCAGCTCGCCACTTGTCGGTATTTGCTAGAACAGGGCGCCGACGTCGACGCCATTGGCGGTGATCTTCAAGCAACCCCGCTCCAATGGGCCGCACGAAACGGATACCTCTATATCGTACATTTACTCATATCAAACAATGCCGACCCGACCATTACAGACTCTCAGGGATACAACGCCCTGCATCTGGTTACGCACTCCTCATCTGTGATGCCGCTGCTTTATCTGCTCCATCAACCCGTCAACGTGGACTCTCGCGACCTTCAAGGGCACACGTCACTCATGTGGGCGGCGTACCAGGGAGACGCACTCTCCGTTGACTTGTTATTGAAACATGGCGCAAGTCCTAACCTGAAGGACGATGCTGGGCTTACGCCTCTTCACTGGGCTGTGGTCAGAGGAAATAGGGTCATTCTTCGTCGCCTCGTCGAGATGGGTGCGGATATTCATGCAAAAGACGCAGATGGACGAACTCCAAGAGATATGGCTGTCGAACTCAAAAGTTTGGGCGCGTGGAAGCGTGCTATGGAGGAGGGAGGCACGTCCGAATTCGGCGTCAAGAAAACAACACCACTAAACGAAGTAGGTGTTCCTTGAACTTCGCTACATATCTTTGTTGATGTCCTTGGCAGAGAAACACCAAAGTTGCCATCTTCCTGCTCCCCTCGATATTCCTGTACATTATCTTTACTACCCTGAGTATCCTTCCGTGGTATGTCGGTATAATATTCTCCATGGCCGAGTTCTTCGCCATGCATCACGTGAGTTGTACCTCCTTGGATCGACTGCGGTTCATTGACAAGAGGTCAAGATTGTTACGCGCGTTCTTTTGAACAAGGACACTTATACGGGAACCGTCAATCAAAGTCCATACTTTGCGGGTATTATCGCTGCATCCATGCTATGGGTTGGGTACGGTTGGGTTACCAGACTTGTCAAAGGTAATATGTCGTCACCACCCAAACTTTGATTTGGACTTACCCCGTTTGTCTTTGGCAGAAATGCCTGAACATTCATATATCCATCTAGCTTTCGCAGTGGTTTTTGGTTTGTGCGCATACAACTTCTTCCGAGCAATCACTCTTGATCCGGGTGCGTGTCCCCGGCCGGCGAACGACGGAGAGCTGAAAACAGTATGTGTCGTCATGTTTACTATCGTACTAATATGAAAATAGCGCAGATCATAGAAGACCTGGCCTCAGAGGGACGACTCAATGGTCAGACATTCTGCATTCAATGCATGGTGAGCATCCTTTTATGTTAAATCGCTCGTGCTACAAACGTTGCCCAGGCAAGGAAATCTCTCCGGTCGAGACATTGTCGCGTATGCGATAGGTGTGTCTCAAGAAGCGATCAGTAAGGTATTTATCACCTTTTTTCGAAACGTCCTAACCTCTTCGACTGTAGTC
This sequence comes from Xanthoconium purpureum, assembly GCA_038090075.1. Classification (NCBI taxonomy): domain Eukaryota; kingdom Fungi; phylum Basidiomycota; class Agaricomycetes; order Boletales; family Boletaceae; genus Xanthoconium; species Xanthoconium purpureum. Next base: position 2,621 of record JBBPMA010000235.1, on the reverse strand, counting down.
ACTGTCCATGGGTGTGGAACTGCGGTTAGTCTCTTGCCAGCCAGAGGAGTCGATCGCTAACTATTTTCCAATAGTTGGCGCAAACAATCACCGACAATTCTTGCTGTTTGTAACGACTCTCGTCATTGGCATCACCTTATTCGACTACCTCAGCTATGAATGTGAGTCAAACGCAATTTATCTCGGTTCTTCCTGACTATCAGCGGTAGTCTTCACCACCGGCTCTCCGCGCGAGCCAGCCTCCGGTGGTTGCTCAGCCCCGCTATGCATCATGGTGTCCAAAGACGCGTTTCTTTTCGCGATCGCGGTATGGTCTACTCTCCAACTCACCTGGACATCCGTACTTCTTGTAACTCAATACTGGCAAGTCGCTCGTCAACTCACCACGTTCGAAGTCTCCAACCTCGGACGATATGGTTTCATGGGCGGCCGCGGGGTCCTGGCAGCAGGAGGGGGTGGAGCAGGTGTCCAAATGGGACATCGCCACCATCACCAACACCAGCACGCTTCAGGCTCTGAGCGGAGTGACGAGGACAGCGAAGCTGAAGGCGGAGCCCACAAGCATAACCACCGACATGGCAGCGTCTTCGCCATGGCGACCGCTCCGGGGACGTGTGGCGGTTTCATGCTCAACCTACTTGGACTCGACAGGTTTACGCGGGGGAGAGCTGCGCACGGGCTTGCGCTCGCATCGTCAGGTGCGCGCACGCGAAATCCGTTTGATTTGGGCGTCGTGAAGAATTGCAAGGATTTCTGGACGATGGGGAAGGAAGTTGGCGTTGAATATGGACAGTTGTACGATGTTCCGCTCGAAGGATTCGAAGAGGCCAAGAGAAGGAAAGAGATGGACAGAGGGGAGGTGGAGCATGATCACGATTCAAGTGGGGGGAGGGGCAAAGGCCTCTTGGCAACACTTGGGTTGAGGATGGGAGGATCGAGTCGGAGGGGGTACGAGCCGCTCAGTCAAGTATAGTGTGTTTCTGCCTTTGCTCAGTAACTGTGCTTTGCTTCCCTTTCCAGCTCATTTATTCTCTTGTGCTTTGTCGTGATGGTCCGCAGACACTCCTGTAACGATGGTTTCCTCGTTGTTCAGATAGCTACCTCTAATAATGATACCAGACGGCCCAGGATTTGGGCACGCGAAATCACAACTCCGACATAGTATTTCCTAGGCAGCCTTAGGAGCCGTCTTCATGTGAGCAAACAGCTGATCATGAACACATTCCAACGCAAACCAAGTCTGAGATAAGCACCTGACATCATGGACGGTCGTTTCTACTTTGATGGCCACTTGTCAATGACGTCGGGTAATCCAATGGCAGATGACGAAGTGGAGCCTAGCAACCTTTATATGCCACGTCGCAGTCAAAACACTCGTGTTCCCTGCCCCACTACATCGAGACGGTTCGCCAAGTGAACCACCTCATCCGACAAATCACCTCTGGCTTGGTCACCTAGATCCATGGACTGCATTGCTCCCGTCGACGAAAGCGACACCAATGCTCCAATCTTCCCAACGGAGATCATATACCACATCCTACACTTTGTCAGCCCAGAAGAACTCATCCGTTTGCAAATCGTACGGATTCTCTTGCCATCAGAGTTTTCCCTTACTAATTCACACATCGCTCCTCAGGTTTCTCGGCAGTTCTGCGCTATCATCAACGATCGACACTTTTGGGCCACCGTGTACGCTGACGCTCACTTGCCTCGACCCCCCGGACCATTCTCTTGGCAGTCCACCGGGTTCCTCCAACGTACCCTCGTCCGTTCGGCACGATTGGCGCAGAGTTGGACATCGCAACCCATTAACATGCTCTCCACAGATTCGGTGCTCATAGCAAGCAATGAAGCTTGCCGTTTGGTCTGTGGGAGATGGTTAATCATCTGGAAGCCACAGGAAAGAAAGTTCATGTCGCACGATATCAATACACGTTCTGAGCAAGTTCTATTTGAGCGGAACCTCGAGTCTCTCACATCGTGGGACATCACATGTTGCAAGATGTCGAACCGAGGACACTTGGTCTACGTGGGAATTTACTTGTCGAACAATCACAACTATCCTGAGGGAGGGGGAATGTGCGTACTAGATCTCCCGACGTACATTGTACAACTTACAAATTCCACTTACAGGAAGCTGCTCGAGTTTCTGGCCGATGATGATTCAGGACAGTTGACTGGCCCCGTCATCTTCGATGTTCCAGACCATTGGCGTGGCTCTGTCTACGTTGAAAACGGAAATACATCATTCGTGCATATCTCCCAACCCTGGGAGTTTCTTGCAGACAGTGTGATATTTGACACACGGAATTGCACTTGCTACGAGTTTCCAGAGCTCCCTGGCATATCCGACCCGGTATGCTGGTGTTACGCCCTTCAACGGAAAACCAGTTTATACTCATAGAGAGCTATCAGCTCCGTTTCGAAAAGGTCGTGCTCACCAAATCGCACATCATTGTGCTTCACGCCAACCGATCTTTCGTCAAGGAGCAGCTGGTACAGGTGTACATGTTTCCGGATAACGGGGAGCGCAAACTCCGCCTCTCACATGAGGCAATCATCCGGCGTAGAGATTCCGTATCGTGGTCTCTCCTCCGGGATTCAGTCATCGATCCCATCAC
>JBBPMA010000234.1:0-34821 GCA_038090075.1 Xanthoconium purpureum | reverse complement strand
TTGACGACTGCACCATAGCCGCGTCCGCCCTGTCCCTTGTTGTCCAACTCAAGACGCAGATTAGGGAGCACGTCGAGATCACAGATCTTGGCGAGTTACATTGGTTGCTAGGTATCGAGGTAACGCGGAACCGCGAGGAGCGGACAATCGCGCTCTCGCAACACTCATATTTAGAGTCAATCATCCGCCGTTTCGGATTTGACGAACTCAAGCCCGTCTCAACGCCGATGGAACCTCACATCAAACTCTCCAACGCCCAATCCCCTTCAACAGGCGCCGAATACGCTGCTATGCAGCATATCCCGTATCGCGAAGCCATCGGATCTCTCATGTACGCTGCGCTTGGCACGCGCCCCAACATTTCCTACGCCGTATCCACTGTCTCGTGCTTCGCAAGCAACCCCGGAATGCCCCACTGGGAGGCTGTACGACGTATCTACAGATACCTAATTGGTACGAAAGACCTACGGCTAACGTACGGAGGGACGAGGAAGCCACTGCAAGGGTATACGGATGCGGATGGCAGCATGGCTGAGGATCGGAAGGCCGTATCGGGATACGCATTCCTGATAGACGGTGGCGCCGTATCCTGGGCATCGAAGAAACAGGAGATCGTCTCTCTGTCGACGACCGAAAGTGAGTACATCGCTGCAACGCACGCCACGAAAGAAGCGCTATGGCTGCGTTCTTTTATTGGAGAAGTTCTCGCCCCCCTCGACGCGCCCATTACTTTGTTTTCAGACAACCAATCCGCTATCGCGCTCGCGAAGGACCACCAGTATCACGCGCGCACCAAACATATCGACATACGTTTCCACTTCATCCGCTGGGTAGTCGACGATGGCAAGATTCACCTCGTATTCTGCCCTACAAACGACATGGTCGCCGACACCCTCACCAAGGCGCTCCCCTCTCCGAAGGTCAAACACTTCGCGGCCGAACTCGGACTGCGCACGGATTGAGGGGGAGTGTTGGAATTAGCAACCGCGCGCGCAGCCTCGTCGTCATCGGACCGATCAAATCGCCGATGCGCGCATGGCGCGCGTCCATTTCATTTCTCGCGTACGTTCTCTATTGTACCTACATTGTACGAGCACATTGCCCGATCCGCATATTTAATCTTTTACTTACTCCTGTGCCCGGATCTTCGTCAAGATCCTTCTTACTCCTTTTACTTAGTATTTACTTATCTCATATATAAGTTCCCTGTTTTCCGTTGAGCACCTCAGTTCGTTGTTCTCGCACGACGACTGAGGTGAGTTACCATTCATACAATATTTACCTACTCGAGCTAATCTGTACGTAGCTTGTTATCTCTCGATAGGTAAATCCCAATCCAGTTCGTTGTTCTCGCACAACGACTGAGCTTGTTATCTCTCGATAGCCGTCGCGCCGTTTTTCCGCCCTCTGGAAAATCTCTCACTGACGTGTGCACTGCCTTGCGGCTTACTAGGAAATATAGAAACCACAGCTTGTGAACAGGGGAGCACGTTTGCGGCGGGAGAAACCCCGACGGCAACGGCAGTGACTGATTACACTTCTTTACGGAATCTTTGCCTCTGCCCAGGAAGGGACAAAAGGAAGAACGAAGCAGGTTTCGGGAGCGGGGTAAGTGATGGAAGCAATCAAAGCACATCAAGTATGCGTACACTGTCTACCAGTTTGTTCAATATCGTCGACGTAACTTCCTCTACCTGGACGGTGATTAAACTCTCTGCAGCGACTCTTCTGTATGCAGCCACGTTTCCAGGGCTAGGTGCGAGCAACAGGGCACCGAATGGTTGCCGCAGCCGAGCCAGGACTCGGAGAGCTCGCAGCTGCTTGTCCGCCTGCGATACGGACGAGGGGGGTCGAAGAGATGTAGCGTCTTGTATGGCAGGTCGTCCACCAAATGGGCGTCCAAGACGAGCAACAAGCCGCGCTGCTCGTGTTCGCGGGACAGCCAATGCGATATCCGATGGTCCATGGAATAACGGTACGCCTAATAAAGAAGACCGGCCGCCGTCAATGTTCTCTTCAGATATTGTCTCTGGAATACTTCCGACAGGTTGTCGGTCGAGGAGAAAGTCGATCCAGGGGTGGATGAGGTATAGAGGAGAATCCAGTCGAGAGAGATTCCCCTCGGTCTTGATTTCCACAACCCCGAGCGCAGCTGTTTGTGCACGGAAAACATATTCCGACCCTCTCTGGGAAGGTGACAAGGGTCCCAACTTGAACGCGATGCATGGAACCTTCATCCGTTGTCCCACAAACACTGCGACGGGCAGCTCGTTGAGTCGACCATACAACTTCATGATCAAGGTGAGGTCGAGTGAAGCAGCCTGCAGTCTGGTAGTGACCACATCCATTTGCGTCCCTTTGATGGCTGGCGGAATGTGAGATGTCGACAACTGGTTGAACACGGAGATGTTGGCGGGAAGACAGCTGTTGAAGCGCCCAGGTCTCCCTGACCATGCGAGAATGCTCGTGTCTCCTGCGCTCGTGAGTAGCTGTGCCAAGAGTCTCCCGAGAGCTTGGTCCCCTTCGCCGTATACAACGGGTAGTGTGATGGAAAATATGCCAAGCAGCGAATACGCTGCATCCTCGATGAATGTAGTCTCTCGCCTCGATGCTAGACACAACTTCTCTCGGATGTCATCTAAGCCTGGTTGGAGTGCTGTCAGAGCACGCGCGGATACGCCGGTCGCCTCCTCCATCTCCGAGATGATTTCTGGAGACTCCTTGTGATTTGGAATGTCAAGGTTCAGATACGGGGTCCAATCTTCAGTGTAGAATCTGACCACCTTGGAGGCATGGTATTCCTGGAATGTCCAGACACGGGTGTTCCAGACGCTCCTCGCAAGAGCACCGCGCTGCGACAGAGAGCGAACGCCGCGCAGGAAAACGACTGTCAAGGAAGAACCCTCATACCACTTGAACATCGCGACCAACGCTTCCTGGAGGACGAAATGATCTGCTTTATTGATACAACACGTATCACTCCATGCCCACTGGAATCCGGCCTCCCGCACGATCTTGCAGAACATTTGTAATTTGTCGTGAGTGGAAGACTCCTCCAGGTCGTATACCACGACTTGTATGACCTTCTCGAACAAAGGTTCATGCTCTTCCCACTTGTGTGAGAATGTAGCATAGCGGTAGTAATCCGTAACTTCTTGTTCGATACGCGCATGGTCAATTTGTGTCGTCATGGACGAGACGAGTTCCGTGAAGACCGGGAGCGACTCGAATGCAGCAGCTTGTTCTGATTTATTGCAAAGCCGGCCAGATGCGGTGTTAATCAGAGCGCGTGGCAATTCGCGAATGGCATCCTGGACCGCCTTGCGGATTGCCGCTTTCGTCTCTTCTGGGTTGACATACTGGCTGTGACACTCTGGGAAGCATGATCAATTTACAGACTTGAGGAACAATGTCGACGCGCTCACCACGAATCTCTGGATCAGGTGATTGTGAGATTTTTGATAGCATTGCCTCAAATGCACTTAAAGCATTTTCATGATCTCCCCTTCTGTGTAAAACTCTGTACTTCGCCTCGTAACCCCATGGAGACAATGGGTCGAGCATGATGGCCTAGCGACGATGCATCGATAAGGAATAACTTATGCGAGCCGGGAGACACACCTCGTTTGCATCATTTAGCGCGTCCTCCAACCAACCCCTGGCTATGTATGCCTTGCTTCGCTTAATAAAAAGACCTTGTAGTGAAGTTTTACCAAGAGACAGCGCCGCTGAATACATGGAAATGGCATCTTCATGTTGTTCACCATCCATTGCAGTATCCCCAAGGCCATCTAGCTTCTCTGAGCAACGACGTTTGAAATCTGACACACGCAACGGTCATATAAACTACGACTTCAACGCGTCTGGAAGATCGCTCACCAAGAACCCATTCAGTTTGCTCATCATGCATGTTTGTCTCCTCCACTAGTTCATCCACCATTTGACGGACACACTCGCTGGCGTCCAATATACGGCCAGTTATCTCGAGGTGTTCACATATGATTCGATAGATTTTATATCTCGGAACCATGAACTACAAAAAGAGTGTCAGGCCCACCGTGGAATACCAGCGCAAAAGGAAACACTCACAACCACAGTAGCCATCAAGGTATCCTTCCATGAGACACTGGCCAACGTTGCTGCTGCCCACACCCTCAAAAGCGACTCAGAGGTCGGTGAATTAAGGTTGGCATGACGTGTCAGCATTTCTTCGCGCCGTATCTCCTCCGAAGCTGCGTTGCCCTCACTTTCAGGAGCGGAGAGGCATCGGTGGGTGAAATCTACGGTGAAATCTCAGATATACGGAGACCGGACCGACAAGGAATAGACTCACCGGAAACCCACTTGATGACTGATCCGTTCATATAGACCTCTTCGTCGAAGGTATCTACCATTTTCAAAAGAGATTCTGCTCCTTTGTTCCTGCGGCCTGCTGCATACAGGGCTTCACAAAGTCGTTGTTGAATTGTGATGTTGAGATTGTCGAATTTCCATCCAAATATCTCAAAGGGGAGTGGTTGGGTTCAATATAACGCAAACATGAACTTGAAGAGGCTTACTAGGGAAATTATCAAAAGGGCCCGACTCATGTGTGGCGGTTGGCTCTGCGCACGCTTGAACAATTGGATCGCACCCTTATATTCGCCGCGCTCCATGCGCGAGTTCCCAAGGAGAAGAAACATATATGCCTGTTGGAAACATGAGCTATGAAATTCGTCGTGTTATACCGCTATACACATACCTGAACTACATGGCATATTGAATTGGCATGCACAGTAGCGATGAGGTCATCTACGCGGGATATTGCATCGTCGTGCTCGCCGGCCATAAACACAATAATAGCCTAAGCAGTATGAGTAGATGGAGGGGAACCAAGTCGGCCACTCACCTTCATTAGAAGAATAAAACTAATATGGGTTGAGTGGAAGTGTTCAAATGCGATGTCGCACGCCCGGTACCCCTCGTGCTTTTTGCCCATTCCGACGAGTGCTATGCTCTTTGCGATGAAACCGATGACAGAATGCTGAAGTTTGATAGACTTGAAGTGAACGAGTTAGCGTAAGCAAGGGCAAGAGCAACCTGAGTCACCCGTTCTGCATCGCTGATGGCAGCGTCCCACCGTTGCAGACGTGCTCGAACGATAGCTCGACTAGCGAGCACATGATGGCTCTTGTTCCGAGACTTGTGAATTTCTGCGGTCAGTAACGCTTCTGTATTCGCAAGTTGATCCTGCTTCCACAAGTCAAGCGTAACGTTATCAATCTGAACATCTGGTTCCTAAATTTGTTCAGATACGCAACAGCATAACAAGACAAAACTTACAGCGATGTGAGATAGTCGTTTAATAGTGACTTTCCCGCATTCTTCGCCAATAGCGAGAAATCGGCCGTCTGGTGAGACCGCAATTGAAGATACGTCTCGAGTGTGTTGGATAAGACCGAGCTGTGTATGTGTCCACGGGTCCCAAAAGGTCGTGGTACGATCTCTGGAGCATGCCATGAATTCCCCGTGCGTTGGCAGAGCAATGCGCCCCAACCCGTTGGTCCCAGGAACTAGCCATTCTGAGATTTCGGATTCATTGGATGCTTCAATTTGCTTGATTTTATTATCGGATACGACAAACAGGCATGCTTCCAACCAGAGGAAACTGGAGCTGACATTGACTGGAATGTCCACGAGCAATCGATAATCGTTACTGTCATAGATTCGGACAGAATCGTGATTTGCTATGGCCAGCCGATCGCCGTGCGGTGAGTATTTCGCTGCCAACATATCGTCATGGTAGAGTGTTGTCACATGTACTCGAGCGGCGACATCCCATATGGAGGCCGTGCTGTTGGCTGATACAGCGACGAGGTGAGTCGATCCGGGCGAGAAATTGACATCATAAATGTCACTGATACCCTCGAGTGCGAGGACTTTGTTGTAGGGAGTCGCTGCGTCGCATAGAAAGACCTCTCCAAAATATGTCCCCGCCGCGATCCATTTCCCGTCCTGAGAGACGGCGATACACCGGACGTATGGCGCCGCTATTGTTGCCATTTGCTTGCCATCTTCAATCCGCCACACTTGAACACCCGCGGTGGTGCCGTTCACGAGATAATTGCCATCCGAAGAAAAAGCAAGCGCATTTAATAAGCAACCGACGTTGATTCTGAGGTGGGAAGAATGGTCTGCAGGTCCAACAATTAGCATTGATACAAATGCATCAGGTTGTTGGTGCGCACTGGTCACTGTCAACGATGGAGACATCAACGAGACAAAGTAGCAGAGTGAAGGTGGACGAACACTGGGGTTCTTGTACCTCCGCATTTTTACGTTGCCGCTCACTCTGTACCAGTGCACACAGGCTCGATAGGGTCATTGGTCACCTCATTTTTTTCAGCGCTCCGTGGTCGCAAGTACTTAAGACCGGTGCCTGGTGGCCCAATAATCCGCAGTAGTGACTCAACACGTGTGATGCTGCAAGCATAGCTCTACAGCAAGAGACAAGTCAATCAGAAAAGTCTGACACAGGTAGGATTATCCAGTCACCGTATTAGCCTCGCCGAAGCCCCGTTCAACCGGGTCACATGCAGCCTGCAGGTCATTCTGTAATTTGTTCAACATCCAAACGAATAGAAACTCACTAAGATACTCTCGGCAGCAGAGTTCCAATTGAGCCATATCTTGGTGTCCGCTTCCACTCCTGGGGCCTCACTCGCCGCCATTGATGTTCATGCCCTTAGATATTTTTGCAATCACTTGTCAGGTGAAACTCACACTTTGCAGCAGCGATGTTGGGTTCGAAGGCTGGCTCAACGTCGAGAAAAGACGGCTTGCGGGGAATGGAGGGACTCAACAAGCCAACAACGCCACTGTCGATAAGGATGGGCTAGACAGTCCGTGGTCTCCGCTTGATCAGTATTCTCAGGGTCGGTTGATTTGGTCATTTCCTCGGTGGCTACCTCCCACGGATGATTAACTGTGGAACACGAAAGCTTGAGAACAAACCAATCTAGATCCTTCTCCCGCCCGTGCCGTATTAAACTTTCATCACGAGTTCTCTGTGGCGTGATGTGAACATAATGGATCAACAAGCCACGGAGCAACGTCTGACGCACTGCCCGAACCAGAGGCGTTCTTCACCCAATCTGGAGACCTCTTGCACGATCATCTGCGCCTCCGTGGCCAACGCCTTGATGAAGTCTCCTCAAACATATGGTACCAGTCGTGATAAAAAATACATTCTCCAGCTTCAATATTCCCTGGCACCTCTCGTGAGTGACAGCAACTTGAACAGTCGCAGAGGGATCCTGAACGAGAATGTGTCGGTCAGGTGTTGTCGTTTCACAAATGGCAAATCTACGACACACACCTTACTTGGCAAATATCGGTCGACAATGTCTGAAGGATGGATCTCTGACGCACTTGTCAGTGTGAGTGAAAGAATCAAGTATCCGGCACAAACCTGGAAGGTTTCTGGTATATGAATGACTGTGACTCATTGTTGTACACAGAGTCATCAGCTGCGCTCACTCCCAATGGGTCGTTGTCGGAGTCTGCTTCGACCTGTTATCTGGTCCAAGCATTGTCATGAGTGATGATACACCCAAACCGTTGTTCGGCGAAATTTTACCAGTCAACTTCAACCCCATTTCGAGTTGCTATGTCTCTGAAAAGCCGTTCTCTTGAGCAGAGTGTAACTCTCGGCCCAGAACGAGGCGAAGCGTGTCGTTACTGACAATGTCAAAATGACGCTATGTACCAGGACTCTCGGCGTGGGGACATATCGCCACGTCCAGTTCAGTCGCGGGGATGACAGATGATGAAAAAGACGTCGAAGCTTCCATTTTCTGGGACGATGACGCCGACATCTCCAATCCTGGTATCAGTGCAACAAGAACTGGGTCACCTGGGTGAGCGCTGCCAGTGGCTCCGGAGTCCAGAGAGGGTGATATACTTCCTCCCCACGGCGCTCCAGGTGCAAGACTCGATCGCCTGCTCGACCTGGTACATCATCCTCCCGCCCGAACACTACGACAACCCCCCTGAACCCTCAGACAACGAAAGGGACATGCACGATCTTGCATTCAGGTTGACGGATACGGGTCGTGACTCGCTTGGGGTGTCCGAGTCAGCACTGCCAGATGCACGCGAGACGCGACATGGACAGGGTGGAGATTCGGTTACCGAGCGCGATGAGAAATTTTTTTGTGAATGGGAAGAAGCTGACGTTCACCGGTGGTGGATATCATACCTGAAATAGCCCCCGCTCAGATGATTGGGATCTGCTATAGGCCTATGGCGGCTGCGTTTGGCGTGGGAAGGTGGGTTAGCGCATGAATTGGCTTCGGCATGTAAGTACGATGCTTTGCAACCCAACACTCCGGGGGAACGACGTGCACCCGTTGAATTCAAGGTAAAGATTCATTCTCCTTGACGCAATCCCTATGGCGAAAGACACTGATCGTCGATTTCGACCACGATTCCAGGCAGGCCAAAACTTGCCCAGATGTGTTCAACTCGCTGTGAGCCATTCGAAGACACATGCGGTCTTCTCACTAACAAGATTTCTTCCACTCCCCGGTGATGGACCGGCAACTGTGCAAACAATTCACTTTCTGTCTCTCAATAACTCTGGCGTGTTTCACATCGGTCCTTCTTTCACTCAGCCTTCCCCTCGATTTACTATTGTCTGTACCCACATTCACACAACAATTAACTCGCTGTGGCGCTTTGTCTTACCCGCGCGGTGTCGCACGCTTTGGACGTCGGCTGGGCCAAGGTAGGCTGGCCATTCGCGCTTTCTCAACTTTGCCGTTGCATCCACCTCCGAATCCGCCCCGACAATGGAACTTTGTGAGTCCATTCTCATTTGGTTTCCGGTCCCTATTGCGTCGGGAAACACAACAAGGATGCGGAGAACAATGCAGTGCTTGTGCCTGCAGAGGTTGGTGCTCAATGGTTTGATCAAGCACTCTAGAACACAAGGTACCTATTGTTGTCGCAGAGGCACAAGTTAACCCGAGGTGTCAAGTGTTACGAAGGTCCATGCACAATCACAAGAAAAAATTAGGTGTCAAAGTGGGTGAGACCACAGTGGACTCTTCAGTAGCCTCGGCTGTGTCTTTCCACGTCGGCAACACAGGGTGGTCCTACGGGACTATTTAAAGGAACCATGTTCTGGTGCTAGCAAACCCTCAGCAGTTTTGTCACTCAACTACGACGATGCCTTCCTCCCTCCAACGCAAGTATGTCGATCTCATCCACGAGGCATCTTCCAAATGGATCAACTGGGATCCATCTATCAATGTTCGAGTCAGTACTATGACCGACACTCTATTATTTCGACTGATATTCTCCTGATCCGCAGGTCGGCGCGTACGGCACCGTCGATAAGGAGACGGGGGAACTCATCTTTGAAGGGAACATCTATGATCCTGCGTTCCAGGCTGAGCTAGACGAACACGGCGTGAACTTGAAGATGTCCGAGTACCCGCCACAAGAAGGTCCTGTCGAGGACGACTTCTCCACATGTTCTCCGGGAACTATACGTGGGGAGGTAGACAAGGGCATGCGCGTAACTTTGTCTTCTACCCGCATTACGACGCAATCTGATGGAGTATGTACGACGACAGAAATGTCACTGGCATCGAAAATGCAACCTTCAAAGGAAAGTGGTTGTTTGAGCGCGGCAAGCCCGGTGCCCTCCTCGTCATGCACGGCCCTCGTCAAATCTTCCTTCCCCCTGACGTGTTTCACAAGTCTCTCTTCAAAGTCGACAAGCTCATCGATAAGTGGCTCGTCACGAGCATTCACGTCTGCCCTGCGTACGCTATGTACCTCTCTGAAAACAAGTGTAAGGACCGTGTAGTGCTTAACCGTGTCCACGCGTCGCTCACCACGCACGACGATGTAGGGGACAACGATATCTCTCTCGCGCTGGTGCCCCGAACACCTATTACCACTGCTGGGGTTGAGGCGGCACCCAGCAGCGGGGGTTTCACCTGGTGGTCGGACGCCGCCGGGGGTGTGTTCCGCAGCGCGTGCGATCAGTCGGGCAACTTCCTGTTCACGCCTCTCTATGCTCTGAAAAGCCCCTCCAAACGCAGCTGGCGGATCTTCCGCGATACTGTCAGCATCTAATTCCGAGCCTCTAGTTTCTGGCGATAAATCACGCTGTCGATCGAGCTCTAACGTGATGTATAAGTAGTCATTATGCATTCATTTGCTTCATTATTTCATAAATACCAATTTGTGCTCCTGGTAATCAACTTGAAAATCTCTGCAGTACTGTTCCTACCATCATCCGGTACCCAAAAGAAGGAAATCCGGGATCCTGCGCGTCAAATGTCTTCAATGGAGAACATCGTAAACAAACGTCTGTTACCGGTTGGCGAGAACATGATAAGTGGTGCCTGCAACGGCTATTTAGCATACATGCGTGACGAGTAATTGAGTCCGTTTTTCGATTATGTAGTAGACTTTTCAAAGTGTAAAGATAAGATAACAACCGGCAAACGCCAGTCGACTATAATTCTCTTGATCAAGTTCCAGCAATTGAAGTTGGGCGCTCGTAAACGATCGCCATTGTCACGGTCTTCTGATCTTACTTCTCGTCTCCCATGATGACCACCCAAGTGGAACCTGTCACTCTGTCCACCATCCATGCCATGTTAGCGCAGGTGCTTGAACAGACGAATGCACTCTGGCAAGCACAAGCATCCACTAACCACATCCTAGACGAACTTCGTCGATCAATGCCTGGTCCACAAGAAAACGCAGAATTTGATGAGCGTTTGCATCGTGTTGAAGCTCTGGCAGAAACATTGGCCATGGGCCAACGCGGTCGAGGAACAAGCACCCCCAACGCGTACCAAAGCGGTCTTCCCGAAAGTGTTCCCCAACCATTGTTCACACCAAACATCGTTGATACACTAGCCGATCCTGTGTCCCTTCCAGGTTTGGGAACGTCAACACAAGACCACGATAACGAGGATGTCGAGCAGGAGGTGAGGCCCTCCACCCTCTTGTCTTTCAGCGGGTCCGATTGGTGGGCTTGACAAACAATTGATAGTCTCGATTTGCAGGCGCAGACCACTCTTCCTCGGCCGAGTCGCCGTGACATCGTCAGTCGATCGCCAACCTCGACCTCTCTCCAAAGCAAATAAGGATACCCGAAGCCCAACACGGTAGTGTTTGTACCACAGCAACTTTGTCTTCAGCAGAAAATAGGAGCGGTGGATGTCGACCGCTAGACGTACTGGGCCATCCCATTTCTCCGGGTCATCCGGGAATGGACGATGTCGACGTTGGCATAGAGGACATTGCACGCAGAGAAGAAGAAGAAGCGAGACACCCAACTTCTTCGATACCCGCCCCTCGAGAAATTGACGAAGCGCCGATCGTCCACCTGATTCAAAGCACTACTCCAGATACAACCCCTGGACGCTCTTTTGGTCCTCCCGAGTCCATCCAGATGGAGAAAGAACAGTATCGTGAATTTGAAATCACTTCTCTCGAAGGTGGGCTCGCTCATGCCAACACTGAGACGGACAACGGGCTGGAATTGGCTTTTTTTCAGCGCAGAACGTGCCGCGGGTAGTGGCTGCAGAACGAGACGAAGATTTGTGCGATCAATTGCCAACGTTGGCTGTCTATCAACAAGCGATCAAGAAGAATCCCAGTAGGTCGAGTCATAACGGTTAACGTGGCTACGACTGCACTAAACCCTTTACTGGGAGAGGTTGAGCAAATAACGAATGAAGTCCAAAAACTAGGCGCATGGAGCAAAGAAGACTACTCCAGACGTTTTCAGATAGTAAGAGCTTGGAATAGCGTTGGGAGAGAATTGGTTCCTTACCATTCCATTACCCGTTTAGTCTGGAGAGCCGAGAACGAAAGGCACCACGAGGAGATTATCCGTGTTGTCCGTGCTACAGCAAACGAGCGGGTTCCTTTCAATGTACAAGGTGTACGTCGCATCACTCTCTAGCCTGGCCAGAAGTTAACGTGACATTCCTGTAGTATCTGGATGAATTCAGCAAGTCTACTGGCATGGAAATTCGTATGATCCTGGGCAAAGTCGGCAGGGTGTGTGGGGAACCGGAATATCCAACAGTGCATACTTTTTCTCGTTGAGCACTGCGTCGTGATACACCAACAAGCTGGGCGGTCTCGACTGTAGACCTACCAAGCTCCTCATGCCAAACAACCATTTGCCACCACATCTCGAGAGAAGTACGACAGGGCATGGCTGGTCGACCGATGAGCGTCACGCGCTGTAGCACCAGGATACGGTTTAGACTGTTAGATGGTAGGTGTGACACAGTGTAACATTGTTTGGCTCAACCGAACCTGGCCTTACTCACATCTTCCAGTAAATTCGGATCACAGGTCGCTCATAAGGCGAGCATGGAAGAAGAGACTGGCCACAAATGAGGGTCGGAAAAGCAGGCCCTAGTTTTTGAAAGGGCTCGCTTGGTCGTGAGGAAAGGGAGGAAGGGGGCAGTCTCGAGCAATCTGCCCACATGCACTGACAGCGCGCACTCTCCTGCCCTCTTTGGACCATCGCCATCACCCTTGGCGACAATCATCTCAACACATCCATGGAGGTGCTTCCGTGGGGATAACGGTCCACTTTCATCTTGGCCCGCTGCACTGCACCACAGTCATGACGTCGCTCGCCGTTCTGAGAGCACCAGGTGCGTGTCCACGCCAACCCTCAATGCGTCTGCTCACTTATTCTCCCAGTCGCCCGCGCTGCGGCACTCCGGTCTGCGCTCGCTGTACACTGTATGTCCTCTCGCTCCCATTGTCTCCCCGCTCGTCCTTCTTCCGCTTCACTTTACTCTCCTCGTTAGAATATGCCCTTTCAACTCTCGACAAATTACCAATTGGATTCGTCAGAGTTCAATGTGGCCCATGACCTTCGGGCTCGCTTGCTGCGCCGTCGAAATGATGCACATGGCCGCTGCTAGATACAACCAGGACCCCCTCGGCGTCCTCTTCCGTGCCAGTCACCGTCAGAGCGATGTTATGATCGTGGCCGGGACACACAAACAAAATGGCTTCCGCTTTGAGAAAAGTCTACGACCAAATGCCAGAACCAAGATGGGTCGTCTCCATTGGCTCATGCGCCAATGGCGGTGGTTACTATCACTACTCCTACGCCGTCGTCAGAGGCTGCGATCGTATGTGGCTTCCCCATCTTGAACCACCACCTCACTCTTGTTACACCTAGGTATCGTCCCTGTCGACATCTACGTCCCTGGGTGTCCTCCTACTGCCGAGGCCCTCCTCTACGGCATGCTCCAGCTTCAGCGAAAAATGAGAAGAAACAGAAAGAGTGTATTGTGGTCGGTATCCCATTTTTCTTCCCCTTGTACCATCTGCTTCACTTTTCGCAGGTACCGCAAATAATATTTGCGTGCGGAATGTGTAGACGCCAAAGGACTGTTGGACATAGATTAGCATCGACTTTGTATATGCGCTTACCACCTTGATCTTCTTTCCTTTTCCACCACACGTCCCATTTCATCCCCAAACGTTGTTGAGCTCTAATTGGCAGAACACACCAGTGTATGTATTACTTGTGGTCACTAGTTAAAATCATAGCAGGTAAAACACGAATTCAACAAGTGCCATCTAATATGAGACTAGAGTTCGATCAACATCTCTTCCCTTCGCTCCTGCGGGGGTGCAGACGGCACGGACGGTGCGTACAAGTCAAATACTTGTGGCGTACTTGTTGGGACGGTTGGGAAAGCGGGAAGCAACTGGTTTGGCTGAGGTTGAGGCGGCAGCGGAAGAGAGGGCTGCTGGGGAGCGTGCACGGGTTGCGCGTGTGAAAAGGACTGTGGTGGACGAGTGTGGGCAGGTGGAGCGTATGAGACCGTAGTCGAGCGCGCAAGTGATGAATGTGGCTGTGTGGGGGGAGGAGGTGATGCAATCGATGGTCGAGACGATATCGTGTGAGCGCGCGCGATGGTGCTTCTGGTTGGAGACGTGCTGGCGGGAAGAATGTACGAGGGGAGAGCCGGGGCTGGTGCAGTCGGTGCAGGTTGTGGGACGGGTTGTGGGTGAGACTCATGGGGAGGCGGCGCACTTATTGTTCCCAGTCCATGTTCCTGGCCATGAGGTCCACCCTGGTTGGCCCCAAGAGGAATTGGGGGGATTGCCTGTAGAATAGACACGGGTTGATACCCTCGGGTTGTTTGTGCACCGGAGAGCAGGGGCTGTAAGGGTGGCGAGGATACAGGTAGCACAGGGGATGATGTCGTCTGATGATGTGGTTCTTGCTCGGCCGCTAAAGGATAATGGGAATACGAGGAGTGTGAGTACGAGGGCCCCGACGTGCTCGACAACGGAGGCGGGGGTGGAGCATACGAGGGTTGAAAGGAGGTCTGTACGGCGAGCGATTGCGGGACTTGAGGAGAAGCCGGATCCCCTCGGGGTGCGTAAGCAGAGGACGGGGCCAATTCCTGTATTCCCTGGGGTTGAGCGTAGCCATTTGGGGCATACGCCGGTCCAGTGGGAAGCGTCGACGCACGACCCTGTTCAACAGACGAAGTACGACGCCAAGTCGGGTGAGAGATCTGATCGGTGAGTAATTTATCGTAGAGTTTGACTGCTTGGGACAATTTTTCATGCATCTCCGACAAGAGTTCTGCAATTAGAGGGCGAATTAAATGAGGCTAAACACGACAGGAATGTAATGGACACCTACGCTCTTTTCTCCCGGTATCGTCCAAACTCATCGCCAACTTTGGTCTCAGCCCGTTCGCTTTGTCGAACAGTTCACTAACGGCGGGATACCGCGACATATCTCTTCCACCCTGGGATTGCACTTGTTCAATTGTCTGGCTGAACGTGAGGATGACGTCCGATTCAAGAGGCTCGAGATCATAGGTCGGGATCTTGGGTACAGATGGGGTAGGAGTGACAGTCGGGGGATAGGAGGATGGGTGGCCCACATCTTCCGTCGGTGCGCTTGGCTTTGGCATGTTTGCCTCCTTCAAACTTGCCTCAATCGCAGCTTTCAAATCTGGATCGTCCTCGTCATCAGCGATTGCGGGTCCTGGTGGTGCCGACCTCCGTCTATCTTTACCGGGGTAGGTCGTACGGTCGACGATGGGCGGTTCGGAGGGCTGGGAATACGACTGCGGTTGATAGGGAACATATCCCGGACGTTTGGTGGATGCAGAAGATGCGCCAACCTCCTCGAGGGAGAGTTGGATCGCACGTTGGAGCTCAGCATCAAAGATGTCGCGGGCGTTGGTGTTTCGGGGGCTGTACATACTAGCAGAATGCCGATGGCCCTTGTCACTGCACAGGCTGAGAATGAACAACGAGGATCAACATTATACACGTACGTCCGTTCAATCTTGCGCGTGAGTTTCGAGTGACAACCATCGCAAACTCTGACGGGCTGAGCGATGCCAAAATGTGGAAGGGGGATCGATTTGGATGAACACTGGTGGTCAAAGACTTGGCCGCAGTTGCGGCAGTGATGTTTCCGGTTCGTGAACGTGAAGGGAGTTCGGCAACGGAGACAAACATCAGAGTCGATCCATTCTGGAGCGGTGGAGGTGTCCACCATGGCAGAGTTGGCGACAGCGAGGTCTTTGGGGGGAAACTCGTAGCCTGGATGCCCTGAACCAACATGAATGAGGAGAAGAGTCACGAGCTTACCTTCATTCTTGAGTGTCTTGTAAACCTGACCCACATAGCTCAAAGAAGGTTTTCCGTCGAACGCGAGAGCCCAGTTCTGGATGTACTTGAGTATGTCAGCCTTGACAGCATGGTTTAGAGCGGGGATCTTGAGAATGGAAACAAGGTTGTCGATGAACTCTCTGGAAGCTATTTCGACCAAGAAATGATCACCGCCGTTCTTGACGCATATGTCTGTGAGCTGGCAGTGCAGATGAGCGACACGCGTCGAGGAGTGGGAGAGCGCGCTTACGCCAAGAGCGAGGATTTGTACGTTGGGGTTCTTGTGGTTAAGACGGCGCTTGAGGGCGCGCATGGTGTCCTTTGCAGGGGCCGACTTTGAGCGGATCTGGTCGCATATTTCGAGATTGAGTGCGACGTCCTCAGTGCCGGCTGGGATGAGCTCGGAGGTCGCCTTGTCTGCGGGTTATCAGTGGTCAACGTCGGCGACGACGAGGACGAGGACGATGCTCACCGACGGCGTCGTCGATCTGGGACGTTCCCCAGAGCCAGCCAGTCAGCGTAGTCATGTCGTCGTACTTACGTCTCAATAAACAGCCGCAGCTGGCTTAGCTCCGAAGTTAAAGCGCCGACCGAACAACTTTGGTGGTGCCGATCAAGCCGGTGACTCCACCCCCCACAGTGGGGTCAAAGCTCGGTGCCGGCACACTCGTGAATTGTGTCGGAGTTGGAATGTGCGACTCATTCACAGCTTGTTCCCAAACGACCACCGTCGCTTGAGACCGGGTCAACAGCGCTCCTCGTCGTGTACCACAACGACCCCCACAAGGCGTACTTTCGACTACCCGGAGCCGTACAACGCCAAACGAACCTCGTTCGCCCGTTTTTCCGCGCTTTTGTTCGCCTTTTTTCCGCCTTTGCAACAACACCACAAGTTCTGCCAAAAAAGTTGCAAATCCTCGACGTTCCTCCTTGCAAAGGCCTTTACGACCCTCAATTCGCGTTAATTCACGTCTTGGACTCCTTCAACACACATTTCCCCGTTGCCTAATACCGACCCGCGTTCAGCTTCCCTCTATCGGTCACAGTCATGCTTGGTCACCAGTTCGCTTATTCTGCGGCCCCCATCCGCAAGGTCAAGGAGGTCCAATTCGGCATCCTTTCCCCGGAGGAAATCGTGCGCACCTTTCTCCACCCTTTTTTCAACCTCAGATCATTGATCGTCCTCCTATCCCACAGAAAGCCTATTCTGTGGCCAAGATTGAGCATCCAGAGGTCATGGACGAGACGACTCATAAACCCAAGCTCGGTGGCTTGATGGATCCTCGCATGGGTACCATTGACAGAAACTTCAAATGCCAAACCTGCGGAGAGGGTATGTCCGAGTGCCCTGGCCACTTTGGCCACATAGAATTGGCCAGGCCAGTCTTCCATCCAGGTTCGTCCCATCCATTGTCCAGATATATTTGATAGATCTTTACACCCCACAAAGGTTTCATTGTCAAAGTGAAAAAGATTCTCGAGTGTATATGTGTAAACTGTGGGAAACTTAAAGCTGATATCGTGAGTTGCATCTAACTCTACTCGTTTCGCACCCCACCTCCCAATTTTCTGGGGGCTCTCTCCATAATCCACTGGAGAACCCCAAGCCCGCACCACGGCAGTAACTCGAGTTATCGAGGCGTTTGGCCTGCTGTGGCGTGGCTAACGCGCGTTTTCGGTCGCTTGATCGCCGCGTAAGCCATTGCAAGCGCCCAGTGTTGGTTGGACACGAGGTGCGCGGTGAAATGGGGCGCTGAACGAGGAGTGCGAAAATGGAGCGGTGGCTACTTTTGGTGCGCTGACGGCGTACTTTGTGGTCCCGAACTCCTATGCTACTCTCTGCCTGTGACGCAGGTTGGAGATGTCGCATCTTGTGGTCTAGCATATACGTCAATCATGTGCTTGTCCGCTGCCTCCTTGTGACGCTTTTTGTCGTAGTAGTGACCTCTTTGCGCACGTCGCATCTTTTTCTGAACGTGATTACTGACGTTTTTCCACCCTCTGCATCCTTGCGATCTTCGTGTCGATGTTCCTCCAATATGATGTGCGTTCACTAGTCCGACCCCAGTTTTGCCGACAAGATACGGCATGTTCGTGATCCCAAGGCACGAATGGCCATTGTCTGGTCGCATTGCAAGACGAAAATGCATTGCGAAACTGACGAGCCCAAAGAGGAGGGGGCCGAGGGAGATGTCGACGAGCCTAAGAAAGGGCATGGTGGCTGTGGTCACATCCAACCGCTGATTCGAAAGGAGGGTCTCAAGTTGTTCGTCCAGTACAAGCGGCCTAAGGACGAAGACGAGGTTGGTGTCAGCAATGCAACGCGTTGAGGGCTCACCTTAATGAACGTTCTCCCCAGGATGTCAAGTCACTGCAACCTGACAGAAGGCTCTTTACACCTTCCGAAGTGTACACGACTTTCAAAAAGATGTCCGACTCGGATTTGCATCTGATCGGGCTCTCCGACGAATACGCGCGGCCTGAGTGGATGATCTTGACTGTGATGCCTGTACCCCCGCCTCCGGTTCGCCCAAGTATAGCAGTCGATGGTGGAGCAATGAGGAGTGAAGACGATTTGACCTACAAACTCGGTGATATCATAAAAGCTTCCGCAAATGTACGGCGCTGCGAACAGGAGGGAGCTCCTGCACACGTCATTACGGAGTTCGAGCAACTGCTCCAGGTGAGCTTCATGAACCGTATTTATTCAAATCCCATTTCTAACGCAACTCTTTGACGAAAAGTTCCACGTTGCTACGTATATGGACAACGACATAGCCGGTATCCCACAAGCGTTGCAGAAGAGTGGTCGTCCAGTAAAAGCCATTCGTGCGCGTCTAAAGGGAAAAGAAGGCCGTCTCCGTGGTAACTTGATGGGGAAGCGTGTGGATTTTTCGGCCCGGACCGTCATCACTGGTGATCCAAATCTCGAATTGGACGAGGTTGGTGTACCGCGGAGCATCGCGATGAACTTGACGTATCCCGAGCGAGGTGCGTGACTTGCAGACGTGGTAGTGTCGAAATGGATTGATGTTTGGGGTTATAGTAACGCCATATAACATTGCTTACCTCCAGGAGCTTGTACGCAACGGTCCTGCGACATATCCTGGAGCAAGATACGTTGTTCGGGATACGGGAGAACGTATCGACCTGCGATACAACAAGCATGCCGATGCTTTCCTGCAGTACGGGTGGATCGTCGAGAGGCATCTCAAAGATGGAGAGTAAGTTACTTCGTTTTGAAGTCAACAGTTATTGTTGAGCTAACATGGTGAACCAATGCCAGCTTCGTTCTTTTCAACCGACAACCCAGTTTGCATAAGATGAGTATGATGAGCCATCGAGTGAAGTTGATGCCATATTCTAGTGCGTTTTCCTTCTTGCTCCGGATCCCTGACTAATGGCCGAACCCACAGCATTTCGTCTAAATTTATCTGTTACGCCACCCTACAACGCCGACTTCGACGGCGATGAAATGAACATGCAGTACGTCTATCTGACTTGATTTGATTATTCATTCGACTTAGTATTCTCTAGCATACCCCAGTCCGAAGAAACCCGTGCAGAATTGAGCCAGATTGCATGGGTTCCACGCCAGGTCAGCAATTCCACTTTGTATTCCTGTCAAGCAGTGTACGAAATGTCCGCAGATTATATCCCCACAAGCGAATAAGCCCGTTATGGGTATCGTACAGGACACGCTGTGCGGTATCCGTAAGTTTACCCTGCGAGACACATTTTTGGACTGGAATCACGTCCAAAACATCCTTCTCTGGCTCCCTGACTGGGATGGCAATGTCCCGACTCCCGCTATCATCAAGCCCAAGCCTCTGTGGACGGGGAAACAAATCCTCAGTATGGTCATTCCCCGGGGTATCAACATTCATCGCGCACCTGATCCAAAGTCGTCGAATCCCGTCTTTGACGACGGCATGATGATTGACAATGGTGAAATCCTGTTCGGGATCGTGGACAAAAAGACCGTCGGTGCAACACAGGGCGGTCTCATTCACGTCGTCTTCCGTGAGAAGGGTCCAGAGGCCACACGACAAGTGTTTACGGGGATCCAAGTGATCGTCAACTTCTGGCTATTCCACAATGGCTTCAGTATCGGGATCGGTGACACAATCGCTGGACCCAAGGTCATGAGCTACATTACCCAACGTATCGGCGAGAAGAAGCAGCAGGTGGCGGAGATCATCGAAGAGGCCTACCAAGATCGGCTGAAGCCCATGCCCGGTATGACCATCCGAGAATCGTTCGAAAGCAAGGTTGAGCGGGAGTTGAACCGTGCCCGTGACGACTCTGGTCAATACGCGCAAAAGAACCTGAAAGAAGACAATAACGTCAAGCAGATGGTCACCGCCGGTTCAAAGGGTTCCTACATCAACATCTCTCAGATGTCGGTCTGCGTGGGTCAACAGAGTGTGGAAGGACGCCGTATACCATTTGGATTCCGTCATCGGACACTACCCCACTTTACGAAGGACGACTTCAGCCCCGAAGCAAGGGGGTTTGTGGAGAACTCCTACTTGAGAGGGCTGACGCCACAAGAGTATTTCTTCCACGCCATGGCCGGTCGAGAAGGTTTGATCGATACGGCCGTCAAGACCGCCGAGACCGGTTATATCCAACGACGTCTTGTCAAGGCGCTGGAGGACGTCATGGTTTGCTATGATGGCACTGTGCGGAATTCCCTTGGAGATCTTATCCAGTTCATCTATGGTGAAGACGGGATGGACGGCGCTTTCATTGAGCGGCAGAAGATTGAAACATTCGGGATGTCGGACAAGGAGTTCGAGCACAACTACCGGGTGGACGTGACGGACAAAGAAGGAGGGTTTTTGCCAGGTGTCTTGCAGATTGGCATCGATGACAGCTCGCTGGAGTTGCAGGCCAAACTGGATGAAGAATACACGCGGCTGGTAGAAGACCGCCGCCTTTTGCGAAAATTCATATTCCCCCGCGCAGATGGTCTCACACCACATTACCTCCCCGTTAACCTCCAGCGTATAATTCAAAACGCCACCCAGATCTTCCATATCGACCGGCGGAAACCCAGCGACCTCGAGCCCTCGTACATCGTCGACGCTGTACACCAGCTCACCGAGCGACTTCTTACTATCCCTGGGGACGACCCGATGAGCAAAGAGGTACAAGCCAACTCCTCGCTCACCTTCCGCATGCACGTACGCGCGACTCTATCGGCGCGACGTGTGCTGGAGCAGTACCATCTCAACCGGGAGGCGTTTGAGTGGGTTCTCGGAGAAATTGAAGCCAAGTTCAACCAATCGCTCGTGAACCCCGGGGAGATGTGTGGCACGCTATCTGCACAATCAATCGGTGAACCGGCCACTCAGATGACGTTGAACACGTTCCATTACGCTGGTGTTTCCAGCAAAAACGTCACCCTTGGTGTACCACGTCTGAAGGAGATTATCAACGTCGCTACCAACATCAAGACACCATCACTCTCGGTGTATCTGGCGCCAGAACTTGCGGAGAGTAGTACGCTGGCGAAGAACGTGGAACAAGAGTTGGCATATACATCACTCCGAACCATCACCTCTGCCGTCGAAATTTGGTACGACCCTGATCCTACATCCACCATCATCGAGGAAGATTCCGTATTCGTGGAGTCATTCTTCGCGATTCCGGATGAAGACATTGAGTCAAAGTTGCATCTCCAGTCTCCTTGGCTCCTCCGATTGGTGCTTGACCGTGCGCGGATGATCGACAGAAAGTTGACGATGGCGTACGTCGCTGGTCGGATTGCGGAGTGTTTCAAGACGGACCTGTTCGTCATCTGGAGCGAAGACAACTCCGAGAAGCTCGTCATTCGATGCCGTGTTCTTGGTGGGGCAGACAAGGACGAGGACGGAATGGGGGCCGTCGAAGAAGACATATTCCTTCGCCAGTTAGAGAACACGATGCTTAACTCCGTCAATCTTCGTGGAGTACCCAATATTCGCCGCGTCTTCCTGCAGGAGCACGACAAGGTGTATCATAATGAGGAGGGCGCCGTCAAGATGAAGAAAGAGTGGATGTTGGAGACGGACGGTGTCAACCTCAAGACGGTCATGTGCGTCGACGGCGTCGACTTCACGCGGACGTATTCGAACAGCTGCGTGGAGGTATTCAACGTGCTGGGCATCGAGGCCGCCCGTGCAGCCATCATGAAGGAGTTGCGTGGTGTCATCGAATTCGATGGTTCATATGTGAACTACAGACACCTCGCGTTGCTCTGCGACCTCATGACACACCGTGGCACGTTGATGGCCATCACTCGGCACGGTATTAACCGTGCTGATACGGGTGCTCTCATGCGCTGTTCGTTCGAGGAGACAGTGGAGATTCTGATGGAGGCTGCGGCCGTAGGAGAGAAGGATGATTGCCACGGTATCGCGGAGAACGTCATGTTTGGGCAGTTGGCACCCATGGGAACTGGTGCTTTCGACGTTGCATTGGACATCGACATGCTCAAGGACGCCATTGTCGATCACCGCCTCCCGGTCCAAAATATGCTCGCAGCCCATGCGGACGGTGGTATAACACCAGGACAAGTAGCAATGACGCCGTACGATACCAATTCCCCTGCATGGTCCGAGACCGCGTTCAAAGGCGAGTCAGCTGCGTTCTCGCCGCTTGCTGTCCAAGGTGGCGAAGACGCCGCAAGCTTCTCGTTCCTCGGGTACGGACAAAGCCCCCTCGGCGCGGGCGGAATGTCGCCTGCTGGACCTGGTTACAGCCCAAGCTCTCCCAACGCATATTCCCCCACTTCCCCATATGTTCCCCAATCGCCGTTCGGTGGTGCCACGTCACCCTTCGGGACATCGCCGTACGCAACGTCGCCGTTCTACGACCGAGGCAGGGCGCCTACCTCTCCGACCTACTCGCCCACATCTCCGGCGCTGAACTTAACATCGCCGGGATACTCGCCGACAAGTCCGAGATACTCCCCGACGTCACCATCATTCTCGCCGACGTCGCCTAGGTATAGTCCTCAGTCTCCGTCGTTCAGCCCTACGTCGCCGCGGTACTCGCCGACCAGTCCGTCATTCAGCCCCGCATCCCCAAGATGTGAGTGTTTCGTTTTATCACTGGCGACAGTTCTCTGACATATTCGTAGATTCACCGAGTATGCGACGTTATTGTCCTGTTTATCGTGTGTTACTGATGCTTGTAACCTCGTCCTGCTGTAATTCTAGCTTGTACGTTCTGCCATCACTCGTTACTATTTGACTCTAATCTAGTTGGCAGCTCCTGCCCACATGTCTCCCTCCTCACCAAAGTACTCTCCCACCTCGCCGACATCACCTTCATCCCCCAAATATTGTCAGTATCCCGAGTCCTGTTTTTGCGAACTTAACATACTGACACTTCTATAGCTCCCACTTCCCCTACATATTCCCCAGCTTGTGAGTTTTTTACACGATGTACTGTCTTCCTTTACTAATTCATCGGACTTCCTAGCTCCGGCGTACTGTGAGTACCCGATAACATTTGCTCTTGGACTGCTAACGGTAACACTTTACCAGCCCCGGCGTCTCCAGCATACAGCCCGACGTCGCCACGGTGGTCGCCATCCAGCCCTGCTCAAAACGGATCTACCGCGCGCTCTCATTCCTACAGTACATCGCCTTCATGGGAATAAATTCCCTGCGCTCGCATCTTGTTGATTTGTTGTCGGGTGCTGACTCATGTCGTCTCTCGTTCCTGTGTCGCGTGACCGTCGTCGTTGCCCGAGATGTATGTAGCTTGCAATCGGCGTTCGGGTTGTTGGGATGTCATGGTTATCTAGCACCTTTTAGTCTTGTCTCGTCTTCGTTCCTCTTTCTGTTTTGCCTTCCCTCCCCCTTTTATTCATGTCCGGCAATTCCATGTAGAATAAGCATACAAAATTTACTACAGTATAAGCATGAGCTAGATTGCCTGAGTCTGCACGGCCGTAACGCCAGCCATTCCGCACTTCCGACCGTGTTTACACTTTCTATCACATACCATCACGCTGTGGCAGTCTGTTCACTTCAGCTCTCGTCCTCCATGGAAATGTCGTCCACACCATCTCGTCCTTTAGGGTCGGGACTGTCGCGTCGTACTGATACAACGCGTCCATGGACTGGGCAGTCACGCCCCGGAACGACGCGTCCAGGAACTGCTCGACCGCAGACCGCCGCGTCGGCAAGACACGAAGGCAGCTATGTAATCGCTCTCCTCGAAAGTCGTGGGGTCGCGCATGAAGTGGGCATCGCCGCAATGGACAGGGAGACGGCACGCGTCATGCTTGTCCAGGTAGGGTCGGAACCCTGTTTCTCCGGGAGTAGTTCCTTTGACGTCTGACCTGGAACGCACGCTGCTTCCCCATCTGAAGCTCGCAGATTGTCCGACGTACATCAAGACGTTGCATCAGATGCACATTCATTATCCCTCCCTCGTTCTCGTCCCTGACACGTTCATCGCTGCCACGGATGCGACGTTGGCATCTGGCGGGAAGAAGCCACCGACCACGTCCTTGTTGGTCCAGCTTATTAAGGAGGAGTTTCCTAACATACCTGTTGAACCAGTCGCAAGGAAGTATTGGAATGACGGTGCAGGTGAGTCCATCGCACGTCCGCGAGTCTCTGTTCGTAATCCTTGGCAGGGATGGACTTCATCACGCAATTGTGCGTCGAGAATGACGAACGGGCTGCCACGCTCGTTTCCGTGTCAGACAAGTGCAGCATATATGCGTCCCGGAATTGTAGCCTGCGCTGATATCGATGCGTGATAGGTACTATGCGCTTTCTGCTGCATGCGCGTTGTTCAAGTACTGTGAAAGCCGCTTAAATACCCGCTTTTCGTCTGCTTCCCTCCGCATACACTATGCACCTGTCGAGGGTACGATGCTGATTGACCCCGAGACAGCGAAGAATCTTGAACTCGTCAAGAATGTCATGCGCAAGAAGTCGTCGCACACACTCTTTGGGTAAGACAAAAGGCAAGCTCTCTGGCGCTTTATTGATTGAATCTATGAAAATAGGGTCCTCAATCACACGTATACTGCGATGGCTTCTCGTCTGTTACGCACGAACATCTTGGCTCCATTGACAGGTACCTGAATTCTTCCTTGATCTATCGGTAACAGAGACGATGAAACCACTACATCTCAGGTATTGAGGCTATAAATGCTCGTCTTGACGTCGTAGCAGGCACTTCAATGTTCTGTTATCCCGTATTTTTGTCCTAATCCATCCTACAGAGTTAGTGCAGAACGAAGATCGATTCTCTGGGATACGAGATGCGCTGAAGTATCTCAACAAGCTGGACTTCGACAAGTTGATATCATCGGTCAGAGGAATCAAACCCTACGTCCAAAAGTGGTTCACATGTTTGCGTTCCCGATTGTGTAGCTCGCAACACTTGAAGTTCGCTCATCAAATTCTGCAAAATCCGCGAGTGCTCGGGTTTCCCAGATGCTCTCTCTTCAGAGTGTCATCAAAAGCCTGCCTTACCTTCAGAAAGCGTTGGGGAACAGCGAATCTCAGCTTCTACAAATCATATATGAGGTATGTGAAGATAGCCGATATAACATGAATTCCACTCCATGGATTCCTCAGATGATCTCGGACAATCGTCTTGCGCTTATCGCGGACCTTATTACGGATAATTTGAATGATGCAGTTGGTCTCAACAAGGCTCGGATTACGATTACATGGAGCTCCAATCCCTTCATTAATTTTGCTATTATATTCAGGGTGGCCTTGCGGCTGTCAATGCCAGAGTATATGCGGTGAAAGTGAGACTTCCCAACTCGGTCTTGACAAACCGACATCTTTATTCTAGGCTAACCGTAACCGTCTCCTCGACGTCGCACGAGAAACCTTCAAGGAAAACGTTGGTGATATATACCAATTGAATACTGCGCTATCAGAGAAGCACGGACTACCGATAACATTAGTCCACCAAGAAAGCGGTTTTGTCTTTGCATTGAAGAAAGATGAAATAGAAGGCGAGCTCCCCAAGGGTTTTTTGAACGTTTCTCCACAAAAAGGAAGGTGGATATTTTCAAGCTTGGAATTAGTACGTAAACGCCTACTCTGCTCTGAGGATCAATTATACGCAGGCCATCCTCAGAAGAAGCTGAATGCGCGGATGAAAGATGCATTAGATGAAACCCTTATTCTCAGTGATAAGTATGTATTCTTCTGTTCGTGCGTAGATGTATCGGGTGACGCCATCAGGATCATCCAAGACTTGGTAGTTGAAGTACTGTCGCACTCTGGCGCTCTGTACACTGCGTCTGAAGCGGTATGTGTTTTCTCTCCTTAGCGTATCAATGGTTGCTCACTCCGGTAGGTGGCCTTGATTGACCTCCTTTGGTCGTTTGCACACGCTTCTATAAGTGAGTGTCGACTCATAGCGAGGAGCAAATGTTGATCATCGTTACAGTGCGAAATTATGGTGATTTTTTGCATGCCGTTGCGAACAGAATAGACTAACGAATCTGCATAATCACGCAGTGCGCCCAGAGTTTACAGGTACTCTTGCCGTCAAATCCGGTCGGCACCCTATTCTTGAAACTGTTCAAGCCGCTGGGACATTGGTTGCGAACGACATTTATTGTTGCGATGCATCTCACTTTCAAATCATTCAAGGCCCGAAGTGAGTACATCCATCTTGGAGAGAAGGATAACTTAGTGTTTTATCCTAGCATGTCCGGTACGCTAAAAGTCAGCGACGGAAAGTCGAATAAACTCCTTACGTGTATTCAGGGAAGAGTACCTATCTTCGTCAGATCGGTCTCTTGGTCATCATGGCGATGTGTGGTTGCTTTGTTCCCGCTGACTATGCAAGCTTCCGGTGAGTTATCTGGTTTGGAGTCATGTATAGTCTCGAAGCTCGTTCACATTCTCAGCATTCATGACGCCCTTTTATCACGTTTGTCCAATGACGATGACATGGAGAAAAACCTGAGCACGTTTGCAAACGAGATGACTTCCTCGGCGATGATATTAGGAAAGTGACCTTATTTCCTTAATATTTTTGCTCACCCGAGAATAGGCCTCGCAACACCCAAAACACTTGTCCTGGTGGACGAGCTGGGCCGTGGAACTTCTCCTTGCGAGGGTGTTGGCATTGCACACGCCATTGCAGAAGAACTCATCGGGATCAAGGTGGGTGTTAGGGTTGACATGCGACCATGCTGACTTGTTGCGCTCAGTGCTTTGTATTGTTCGCAACGTCCGTTCTTCCTTGCTTTGAGTTGAACTAGCATTTTTTTCACGTCAACCTTAGCCATTTCCATGAATTGTCGACAACGCTCTCCCGCCAGCCCTCGGTAGTAAAGTAAGGCCTGATTTTAGATACAAGCGTATGGCGTAATTAACTGAACTCCCTTCTCAGCCTGCATCTTTCTGTTCAGGTCAGTAATCCTCTTTCTCCAAACTATCATGACGAGAGGAACCCTCGCGGTTAGCGTACACGAAAGTCAGCGTCTAGCCTCGGCATGGTGTTCAAGTACAAGTAAGTGACGACCTCCATACAAGATTCGCGTCTTAAAGGCCCGATTCAGAATAACGGACGGTGTTCCCGAAAACCTGGATCACTACGGTTGGTTCTTGTTCATCAAGGACGACTTGCTACTAATAGTGGCCCGATAGGCCTGGAACTTGCTCGACTCGCCGATCTACCCAGCGACGTTATAAAAGAAGCCAGAAGGGTAGCAAACGCACTAGCAGACATACACGCCCGAAGGGAAGAAGAAAGTGAAACCACTATCATGGCAGTGCGCCGCCGCGCGGTCTTGAAGGTACGTTGTATGCCCGGTTTCCCCGTGTCTAAACCGATCATCGGGCGTCCGTGATGCTACTCAAGCTCCGATCACAACTCACGCAAGCCTTGGACCACTCCACGCTCCCAGAAGAGGAACTGGTGGCGTATCTCGCCCGGTTTCAAAAGGACCTAATCCGGGTTTTCCACGAGACGTCTCTTTGATCAATTCAAATTCGTCCCCTAGAGACTAGTTCCCACGCTTGTGTTTGTGCAATCAAATACTTTGCTCCCTAGCTATGTGGTCCCGACTGGTCCCGACGGGGGTTTTATCGTTATCACACGCGCGATAGGACATGTGTTTACGGCATTGGCTTGCCATTCCGCTGCCTGCCACGGAGGACGGTCCTTCTGTACCTCTCTGGGAATCCAGCATTCTGTCAGGCCTCAGCCATCCAAATTTATAGACCGGCTGATATCCAGCGTGTCCGCAGACACACCCCAATTGGGCAGCTCTAGCCCATATCTACCCGCGCCGTGGAATGGACTGCTCAGTCGCTACGTGCCTTTCCCTCCAGAACTCTCTCTTCTAGCTGTACACTGGTATTCAGATTGAACCCCTTCTTTCAGCGATTTGAGTAGATACACCATGGGCAACTGCGTTTCACGTTTCCAACCTGCCCAGAGCACCGGTCAAGACCATTCGGCCAAGAAAGGTGGTGCCGCTTCGGAATTACCATCGTGCCCTGTTTTTCCCATCCAAGAACCAACGCAGTCGTTCTGGACCTTTCCGCCATGTTCCATCGCCACCCATGTCTCAAGTGACAACTTTCCCACTCACGCCGACGTTGGTGAGCGCTCTTTATCTGACAACGTTCGCGGATACATGCTTAGCTGTGGCCGCCCGATAGTTATCATCGGGTCTGGGATATCCGGCGCATCATTTGCCAGGACCTTGCTTGACATCGACCAGGAACGAAATGACAACGCCGATCCGTTGGGCGTCATCATGTTGGAAGCACAGGAGACGTGTTCCGGAGCGACGGGCAGGTGAGCTAGGTTACGGTCGTCATGGAACCGGGCTGAAAGCATCACACAGGAATGGAGGACACATCAACCCACCCCTATACCACGATTATGAGGATTTGAAGAACAGCCTCGGCAAAGTTGCGGCCCAGCAGATCATGCGTTTCCGACTTGCGCACCTGGACTTGTTGCTGGATATTGCAGAGGCAGAGTCGGACGGTGCGGACTGTCGGGAAGTACAATCCGTGGATGTCTTCTTCGACGAGACAGTTTTTGCGGAGGCAAAGCGAAAACTGAGCGTCTTTAAGGCAGATATGCTTGACGAAGCTAGCACATTTCACATTTGGGAAGGAGAAAAAGCTCGAAAGGTGTGTTAGTGCATGAACGAAGGCATATACAGCTTTTGAGCGGTATCGTTGCCAGAGATACAACCTGTCGGCGTTAGCCGTTGGGTGCATCATAACGCGCGCGGGTGCGGTGCAACCATACCGTTTTGCCACGGACATTCTTTCCCGGCTCCTGGAGGAATATCCCAAACAGTTAGTATCATTCCAACTTGACTCTGGCCGTCTGAACTCACCTACAGTGATCTACAACTAGCTTCCAACTTTTTACCAAGACGCCATGCATGTCCATCACCGAACCCTCGTCCACGAAGCCGTTTTATTCCCTGACCACGCCCCATGGGGAATTGACCGCCTCTCACGTCGTCCATTTGACAAACGCGTACGTCGGCGGGCTTGTTCCCGCCCTTGCAGATGTCGTGTACAGAGTTCGTGAGACGATGAGCGCACAACGACCAGGACGAGGTCTCCAATTTCAGGCGGTTGGTGGCAACGATGCACAGAAGAACCACGAGCAGCGAGCCTATATCTTTTTTGACAGCCCCGAGCAGAAGGGCTATGACTACCTCACACAAATGCCCAACGGAGAGCATGAGCTCATGTTTGGTGGAGGTCGGGAGGCGCCGCCTGAGATCGATGCCAGGCATGGGCAGGTGTGTAGACCGGCGTCGCATGGTATGTATGATGTGCACAGCGCGGCACATGTATCAGGGGCGCTCCCCATCTATTTTGGAGTCAATAACTGGGGCGCTGAGGGGACCTCGACTGCCGGATCTTCGGTTGGGAACGAGGTTCACGAGGATGCTGAGCAAGGGATTCGAAGTCCATGGGCTGCGGGAAGGGTGAAGTCGCTGTGGAGTGGTGTACTGAGTGTTTCCGTCGACGAGCTCCCTTGGGTGGGTCGAATCCCAAGCAGCATATCTGGCCGGCAGTCGCCGACACCGGTAGAGACCGCATCGGAGAAGCACAAGAGGGCAAGAACAGCGGATCCTGGGGAGTGGATTGCAGCGGGATACAGTGGAGAGGGGATGGTTCATGCGTGGTTATGTGCGCGGGCGCTCGCGTTGATGGTGCTGGGGCTTGACAAGACCAGGAGCGTAGAAGCCGAGGGACGCTATGGCACGGGGAAGACTGTGGACGAGTGGTTGCCTGCGTGCTCCCGAATCACCGCGACGCGTCTGAAGAATGCACGCAAGGCGCGGAAGGCGCTGAAGAGTGGGGGAGAGACGGTCGTGCGAGGTGGAGCAGGAAGGATGAAGATCTACAAGGGTATTTGAGCGACTCTGATGGAGTACAGGAGATACCATACGATATCTGTGCATGAGGGCAAAGAAAGCTTCCATGAAGAATTCGCTGAAGGTTCAGATGACGCTCAAGAAGATTGAGATGTCGGTTGCACAACACCTTTCATTGGAGACTATTGAGGGTGCTCACGCATGCTTCCTATCAGCGCTGGAGTCCTCTCCTAGTGCAAAAGCTTCCTATCCTTTGGCAATCGGTCGTAAAGTTGTTCATGCCTTCCCTTCTCGCCTCAAAGTTTGTGGTAGTCTTCCTCACGCTACATCTGCTCGTGATGGTTCATGAATCATGTACCTCTTCACCGCCAGGCGATGCGTAGGAACTTTGCGGGTCATGGATGGGTCGCTGTTTGTCAAAAGTTTGTTCCGAACACCGCGACTAAGCCGAATCGGAGTCTTGGGCGGGTTGACTTGGCACGACTGACAAAGTGTTAAGCTCACGCAAGCAGTGTGTGGTTCAACCCCTCAGCCCTCTCCCATGAGTAAAAGTGGACAACCGCTTCAAGTGGGTGAGCAGGTTCACGCACTCGCAAGTCGCAATAGCAGAACTTGATCTAAAGGTGACAGATACACGTTTTGCTCCTCGGAGCCTCCTCCTGGCCCACCCCGCTCCACGTCGAGCCAACCCGGCAATCTCGCCGATGAAGCTGGTCGGAAAACTGTCGTTGCAATTGTCTACCACCTAGTCGCAGGTAACAAGGCCTGTTGATGCGTCAGAAATGTCATCAGCCCACTGAGATCGCGTTCTCCGAGACAAAGGGCAGCAACCATCGTGCTACGCGTGACCAGCAAGTACCGAAGAAGAGGACATGTCGCTTATGCATAAAAGCGGAGCACTCCGCGAACAACTGTATCCTCCTCGCGACGCGATAATACATGCTTTGATTGCCTCCGAGAGCCGCTCATTTTAGAGCTGTGCAACACGAGCTTGCCCGTGTTGTCGCCTTATCTCATTAATGTCTTTCACACAGGTTGGCCACCTCAACACCGATATCCGCGGCTTTGTGCGTTACGCCCTCGCAACATGAGCGATATGCAACGATGCATGCACATGGGTTGACACTGGTGGTGAAATCGCAACGCCCCCAATACTGGATTTTACATTGTGGTCTGGTCATCGTCAGTGATCCTTGTTCATATTGCGAGTCAGGCATTGGTGGCCGAGGAGGAATGAAAACAGAAAGGTTGTTGAACAAACCAATGTCATTTAACGATGCTGACACCAGCACCCTATCACAATACTTTTGCGCCCAACCATTGATCGACCTCGTTTCCATCAAGGGGCGAACATCGACAACACGTGCTGGACGATCCATTTGCATAAATTCTACAGCGATGGAATGATGCGATGAAAGAATTCTGCTCGAAGCAAGACTCTATCGTGGTGAGTTCACGTTCATTCCATTTGTCTGCCGTCTAAGTCTTTTTTATACTGAAGTGGATGAGATGAGATGATCTGGATATAGTAGGACAACATGAGTTGTAACGGTGCAAATTACCACGTCCAATCTCCGCCAGCGGCCTGCGTGTAAGACTCCTTGACGCCCATCCCTGCATATCTTCGAGTTCTTTCGCCTTTATAGGTTTTGCCATCTTGCATCCGCGTTCCAATGGTCAGCGGCATGAACCCTTGGAATGAAGTCTTATGCATGCTCGCTTCGTGTTCGCTTCCCTGATTGTTCGTCCATATAACACATCCAAGCGCGGCATTCCTCCCCAGCGTTCCACCATCATGTATCTCCCTGACATGCTTAACCGACGCTCTCTGATCACTACACCGACCCCGTTCAGGACCTCGACGTTCACCCTGGACACCTCTGGCGTCTCGGGTTTCTTTGGTGGAGATGAAGCTATCTCTGCCATGGCTACCGTCCACATCTACAAATATCGGCAATGGCTGGGATGGTACAATACCCCAGGATCATTCCAAATCGCCAGGCGGTACGGTCTTATTGCCAGATCAACCATCTTCAAGGGATTTTTCCCTGGCGTCCGCATGGAGCCCGCCGAACTCTTCGAGTTTGAAGGCTGGAAGGGACCAAGATTCCAAGCCGTCAGCTCCGGAACCATCATAGACATCACCAGCCATTTAGCTTCTGTTCTCATGAAAGAATGTACTTCAATGGGTGGACTCCCCATCCCGGGACGGGATGGATCACGTGTTGGTGTCACCATTGTCAAGCTGAAGGAGGACCCTCCCCAAAAGATGGTGCGTTCAGAGCGCACCATCGACTACTCCACCTTCTTCGGTATAATCACCATCGCTTCCAGTTTTGGTGCGTGCATCGCGAGTTGTGTATACCAAGATTGGATTTCGTTCTCCTTGATCCTGTGGGGTATACTCAGCAACGGTATATCCTGCCTCGTCATCGGCCTCGGAACCTTACACTTCACCCATCACGTACCCGCAGCAGGATCCCCGCCTGGTGATGGTATCCTTGGCACTGGCAAGGAGTTTGTCCTGTTGCAAGGACCCGAAGGTGCCGTAAACTCCATCACTCTCGGCAAGTTTTCTCTCGAATTTCCCAGCGAGTCTTATCGCGAATACATTGGATGCTGCTCCGTCCTTCTCACGATCCAATTCATCGCCCAACTCTTCCTCATTCCCCAGGCATCGCCATTCGGCCAAACCATGTTCCTTTCTTCACTCGCGGTCTCTTGGATCTACAACTTGCGTCTTTCCGTACTCGACAAAGAGAAGATCCAAGGTCGCATCCTCCTGGAGGAGGTACTCAAGAAACCATCGTTGAAAAAGTACATTTTGCTCACTCGCACCGCCGCGGTCGTATTCGCACTCTGCGTCCTCAAACCCAAGGAGCCAGGGAAGGTCGTTGAGGTATACCTACCTAACGCCACCCCCGTCTGGGATAAGTGGAGAAAAATAGTCTTAGAGCGACTTCCGAGTCGCACGGGAAGAGACCTTCACTTTACGCAAGAAGATCTGAAGGGGTTTACTGGTAAAGACAAGGAGCTACTTCGAGATCTTCTCCAGGATGCAGTGGATGCCTACAAAGGTTCCATGTTAGCAGACAAGGCCATCCCGAATGCAACAGATGCGGATACTAAAATCGTCGCCCAACAGCTTGAGTGATTACGTGACAAAGTGAACCAACGGTGCTGCTTCTCCGCTACTTCACACAGTATTTCGAATCCTACGAGACCTATGCGATTTCCACATCTACTCCATTATGATATCACGTTCTTCACGGTTCCAGCCTTCTGTACGATATCACCATACGCTCTTCTCTCGCTGTTGCACTCTTACGAGCCTAGTAGCTTCCTCTCGTAGCATTGAACTGTCTGGGACTATGCTATGTCACGATTCTATCGTACACAGCGGGAAGTATTCCCTAGGGTCTCTTCGCGGCGCTCGTGGGGCTAGTGAGAGGGTCTGCATACATAAACTCGCGGTTGGTTCAATAACCCTATCCCCTGACCCACTGCTTAGGCTGCTTCGACGAGTTCCGGGCCTTTGGGTCCCGCCCAACCTTTTGGTCAACAAGAGCGGTGCGGCCGGAGCGGGAAGGATGAAGATCTACGAGGGTGTTTGAGCAGCCTCTCGGCGAGTCAATTTTGGGTCAAGTCATCTGTGCATTGAACACGTGTATTCGCTCTATGCAGTAGGCAAGAACGTGTACAACTGCTCTTTGCACGGCTGACTCGGACGTCGGGCCGGCCCGACATCTGACACCTCATGCATGCACAACGCAGGAGCCTCCCAAACAACTCCCAAACGTCCAAATCCAAGCTCGCGGAATCAGCCCAAAGTTCAATTCTTCAACCTGCCTGCAAGTTTTACTACAAATTTACTTTCTACTTTGACAGTGAATTCCAGCGAAGCAACCCCTGACGACTCCACAATCAATTGCACTCGCGAAGCGCTTGGGGTCGTCCCCCTTAGACTCGGAGTCGGGCACGCTCGCGATGGCAGAACAACTTGAACTGGTTTATCATTGACCACCTTCCAGATCGTACTGCAACTTGGCCCAAGCGATGCCTGAGCTGAGCTCTACGTAAACCGGGGCGGCAAGTGCAGCCCGAGACCCAATGAGACGTTTTCCACACCCTCGGATCCAACAAAATTGCCGTTATCGACTGCTCTGCCGCCGTGACCTTCTCCCGCAACGTTGGCGAACTGGGCATGGCATCGTCATCCACGTGATCGAAGACAGCGGGGCCTGCTGATCAACGTCAAGACTGGAGATGTCTTTGACAGCTGGAATCACGTCCTCAGAGCGACGCCATATTTGCCTTTTAGTAGGGCGCGTTCTCCGAGGCAGAGGAGAGGACAAGGCAACTATACTAGCACGTCCGGTGAGTACGGGAGAATGGGACTCGCCAAATAAACCAAGAGCGAGGTGTTTCCACGGACGACCGTATTGGAATTGTGCGCTCGCCGCGGTAGGTATATACAACCGGTGTACACAAATGGCAGATGCCAGTGCATGGTTGGATGACGGTAAACTTTGAATCACGAAATGATTGCGCCGCGAGGGAGAGACGTCATTGTCGCTGGGCTGACTGAGCTCGCAGATTGTCCGACGCACATCAGGACGTTGCATCAGATGCACATTCATTATCCCTCGCTCGTTCTCGTCCCTGACACGTTCATCGCTGCCACGGATGCGACGTTGGCATCTGGCGGGAAAAAGCCACCGACCACGTCCTTGTCGGTCTAGCTTATCAAGGAGGAGTTTCCTAACATACCT
>JBBPMA010000233.1:12012-34972 GCA_038090075.1 Xanthoconium purpureum | reverse complement strand
CTGAGCGGCTCGTGGGTGCTAACCCCTTTCCATCGTCGTGCTACGCTGACCGGCTAGAGATAGTTTTGAAGCGCTTTTCAAGCACAGATTTGCTTCGCATGTTTGCCAGACGCTATTATTAGTTGCCGCTGATACAATTTCAAGGGAGGTATGAGACTCGTCTTTGTCTTCCTTCAGATCGACATGATGAGACGCATACCCAGGTCAAGGGCATCTTTCCGGATGTCCCCACTCCCAAGAACAACGGCGAGTTGAGGACACTGACCCAACATGTCCTAGACCTGTGCGAGGCGAGTAGTCTACTTCATCCGCGCTCTCAAGATGCGACTTTCCTCCACAGGAAGTTGCCCCGAGCTTCAACTTACTTATCATGGATCCATTTGGATCGCATGTATTACGTTCTTTACTTCTTTTGCTTTGTCCAACTGTACTCCCCAAGGACTCAGCTCGGAAATCTCTGCGATCTAAGAAGAGTATGTCGTGGAAGGCAAAACGGGGTCAGATGACATCCGTCTTTTCTACTGACAACGACAAGGATTCTTCAAGTCATTCAGTACCTGATTCGTTTCGCAAAGCTGCCAACCAACTTTTGCGAGTTTTAAGGGACGGTCTTGACGCAAATGAAGTTCGGGCACTAGCTACCAATAAAGTAGCCAGCCCATTGTTACACGTGAGTTCCCATTACTGATCCCTGACTTCCTCACTCAAAACCTAGGCCAATTAAGCTCGTCCTGGAGATCGAAGCAGACCATGGCAGTGCGTCATATCCTGACTCTCTCATGGATCGAGTACTCGTTGGAATGATCAAGGCATGCCGTACGTGATCACTTCCCCCCTCGCTCACATCTTATAGATGGATACATCACGTGTAGATAAGAAACCCGCCCCCGAGATGGAACCATCTGACTACGTTGTCGCGCTGCTTAGAGACCCTACTTCCTCCTACTTGCTGGAAACATTAGTATCGCGATGTCCCGGACAAGTCTTCAGCGTGTTTTGGTCAACGTATTTCAAGGGCAAGCTCGCACGACTAGCACTCCACCCAATCGCGAATTTCGTTGTCGCGAAGGCTATCGAGCGTCAGGACAGTAAACAACTTTCCGATACCCTCGAAGAGCTCAAATCGTCGTGGAACAAGTCAATCAGTAAGTCTAGTTTTACGAGCATCATCAGTTTTACTTATAGATGACCCACAGAATCTTCCAGGACGGGTGTTCTGCGTGCATTGATAGATAGGTCTCGTTCTCTTGGAGCCCACCAAGAAAGTGTTTGTGAGGTCAGCCTTCATATTGTCTGATGAACTTTGAATTAACTCTTCAGTTAGGCTGTTTTCGCTGCCGTCGAGATTTTTGGTTCGGACAACAGGAATAGTCTTGTTCCATGCTTACTCATCCTGAAGTCATTAGAGGTGTGTTCGATCAGTGCTTTCTCGATACATGTTCTCATGAATTTCAAAGGAGTACCAAGCAATTTCCGCCTCGGAGGCTATACCACAGATAGTCCACAAGAAACACGTTCGGATGGATCAAGTTGAAAACCAAAGAGAACCCAAAATACAAGGGGCTCTCATCTTGCAGTCTTTGCTGAGGCTCGACGAACCTCATTGTTCAATAGTCATTGATAGGTTTGCATATTCAAGTACCATGTTTCTCTGGGACCTCACTTTCTTCCGACAGCATTAGCTCACTCCCCATGGAGGACGTTATACGCATAGCCCATAATGCGACGAGTTCACGCGTTCTAGACGCCCTCTTCGAGTCATCCACTGTGCCCTTCAAAGCCAAACGACGATTCGTCACGTCTTTGATTGGACACTATCATTCTCTTGTTGATGACCGAATTGGAAGTCGAATCGTCGATCGCTGTTGGGCTTTTGCAGACCCTTACCTGAGAGTATGTGTGGAGTGTTCCGTATGATGCGAATCTTATAAGATCCATAGGAGAAAATTGCACGTTCGCTAATCCCGTACGAGCAGTTTCTCACCGCGTCCTACTATGGGAAGTTCTTCACTCGAAACCTCAACCTATATCTGCTACAGCGACGCCCGGAGGAATGGCGAATATTCCAATCAAACAACAAAACCCGTTCCGCGACGTCGACTCAGCCGAGTTCGCGCTCTCTCGACCTACCACAGCCGACTCCTCCGGTAGCTTCGACGGCATCTCACAAGTCTTCAAAGAGACGTGATGTATCCGAGGATGAAATCGACGCAGTCTTCAAGACTGCGTTGGGAAGCAAGACTAAAAAGGCAGCAGTGGATCGTGCTTTTGCACATGACGCTCAGCGGTCCACGGATCGGCAAATGTCAGAGGTTTTGGATGCCATCCGCGAAGCACCGAGCGGCGAGAGCAAACGCGCAAAGAGGAGACGAATTAAATAGTAGCAGAAGCAGTCCCTGACCCGTTCTAGTGAGATAGGGTTCATCACATTCAAGTAATAAGCTTACTAAGTGAACTGTGCTTGAACTCGAATGGTGACAAGACGAAGTTGGGGTCGATGATCTCACTCACCGACCACAACCTAAGCCTACTCGTCACTGCGAGTGTCCTCTTGAATGTATTCTTCGTATGTCGTCTCAGGCGCGCTCCGAGGGCGAGCAAATCAAAATTACGCTCTTCAGCGGCCCGGGGTGCCACTGGAACCCTACACACAAGAGATCACTTCTATGTCGGCGGAAATTACGTTCCTCATGACTCTTCCATGATCCACCACGGCCAAATGTATGTCGAACATCTAACGCCAGCACGAGTTACTCGCCGTACTCCGGTCCTTTTCATTCATGGAAATGGAATGACGGGAGCAAGCTGGCTGAACACACCTGACGGGCGACCGGGATGATCGGATTACTTCTTGAATGAGGGTTACGAGGTAAAGTGGCCCGCTCGGGTGAGCTCGAGAAGATGATCCTCACGGTGATTCGTTCAGGTCTATATTGTCGATCAACCCGCTCGCGGACGCTCGGCGTGGCAGGCCAATGCTGATGGTGCAACGAGTGTCTTTAGTACACGGACGATCGAGTCGCGATTTACTGCCACGGCAGTGCACGATCTATGGCCGCAGGCTACCTTACACACGCAGTGGCCTGGAAGTGGGACCATGGGCGACCCGACCTTTGATTCCTTCTATCGTTCTATCGTACCTGGTCTCACTTCCTCAGTCGAAGTTTCCGAGCTCATGAAAGCAGCTGGGCAGGAGCTGCTGGATAAAATAGGAGTTGGTGATAGTCTTATTGAACAGTTAATCTGAACTGATTCTTGTCAGCCCGTCGTTGTGGTGACCCACTCACAATCTGGGTTTCTTGGATGGATTTTAGGCGACGCTCGCTCAAACCTGGTCAAAGCGATAGTCGCTCTTGAACCCAATGGTCCACCGTTTCAAAATGCCATCTTCAAGAGGAACCGAGAGCGCGTCTACGGTTTGACTGATATTCCACTCACCTTCGCTCCACCAGTCTCATCGGCTTCTGACCTACGACCATTTGCGGTTTTCGAGGGAAAGCATTATACTTCCTTCCAACAATCCTTCCCACCGCGACGACTGGTGCATCTGTCCCAGATACCCGTCCTTGTGGTCACGTCGGAAGCAGGGTACCACGCAGTCTACGACGACTCCACAGTCCAGTTCCTCCAGGAGGCCGGGGTGAATGTTACGCATATCCGCCTGGAAAGCGTCGGGATCCGTGGCAATGGGCACATGTTCTTCATGGAACTCAATTCAGACCGGATTGCGGGTGAAGTAGTGGAACCTTGGATCAGAAAAACCTTGGGTACTAGCTAAGTAAGAAGGCACTTCCGGTCTGCATGTATGCGTTTCGGTGGGCATTCGGCGTCTGTCCCGCTTTCCTCTTCTGTTGTACGTCCTATGTAGCGATTGGCGTGAGGCCTGGGTCTGATTAACCCGTGCCCAGAGTAAATACCTGTATCAAGCTTTAACTTGATCATGAGTCCAAGGGGTTCGTGTTTTAACACTGTCGAAAAAGAAACCAAGACCTTTCACCAAAGTGCCAACAAGGTACGAAATTCAAAAACGGCTAAACCGCGGAATGGTGTGGTGATCCGGGAGGGTGAGTAATCGCGAGATCAGACAGGGCACATACTCTCAATGTCAAAATCCGCTACGGTACGATCAGGGGAGAGGATCGTTTCAGGGCAAAGTACATATGAAAAGGTTGTGCGATTGCTTTCACCTGGTAGTTGAGATACAAGATCATATCGTGAGCGAAATCAGAGACTGTCATGACATATCTACGTCCTGAGCCATATCCGGCCGTGGTTCACCTCTCGCTACTGAATTTACCAACTCTCGTCGAACTTCGGGACCAATTTGGGGGTGAGGATTAACCCGAACGACGTCCAGCAGGGCATCCTTCTGATCCGGAGTGAGATCGGGCGAATACCTAAGGCAGCCGTGAGCTAGCGGTTAAACCAAGTTGGTTATTAGGGTTACCTTTGACAGAAAGCAAGAAGGCTCTGGTGCCAGAGCACCGGAAGCTTTTCCGTATCCCCACGAGAGCGGGCTTTGTAAGTATTTGAAAGGCGGATAAAGTGGAACACGAGCGCATCAACAACTTTGTAGGGTAGTTGATACTTCTTGTCAATGAGAACACGAATAAACAATGAGTTGGGACCTGTAGAGAGGTTTATAGAGCCCTGATTGAAACCAATAGCGACCGACCAGCATAGTCCATTTGTGCGATCCGCAGCAATGCTGCAGCAGAATGAAGGACAGGAACCTTCTTTTTGGCGACCACGGACGCCATGATAGCCGCTTCTTTCAGCGTGCACCCACCCTGAGGCAAAACACAGTGAGGATAGAAGACCGGCGGCGAGCAAACATGCTTACCTCCAACATCGGGAACACGATGCCTTTGAAGAAGGCACCAGGCTTGTAGAGTGCACGTTTTAAGCACTCGTAGTATTGTACATCAAGCTTTTTATTAGACTGAATATCCTCTCGTATGGCGTTGAGCAATACAACAGATAAGAATAACTGAG
This sequence comes from Xanthoconium purpureum, assembly GCA_038090075.1. Taxonomy (NCBI): domain Eukaryota; kingdom Fungi; phylum Basidiomycota; class Agaricomycetes; order Boletales; family Boletaceae; genus Xanthoconium; species Xanthoconium purpureum. The sequence continues at coordinate 29,977 of JBBPMA010000233.1, read as the reverse complement.
CTTGTGGGGGCTTCATAGTGGAAACGAAAATCCTCGTTGCAGCTCGGCAGGCATGGGGACTCCATTGTTCGGGTTTTGTGAGGGCCAATATACGTGCCCAAGCAGGGAGAGAAGGTATGACCTTGAATAATTTCGGCAACGGACCGGATTTGTATCCATGGAGAAAGATGGCGAGTCTACGCGGCGTTATACGCCGGACCGCCCAGATAATCATGCACATACTTTGAATATGATTCGACCAATCTGGAATCAAGCCCCAAAGCCGGGTCAGGGTGTTCCTGGTCTGGACACACGAAAGTTGCTAGCCGAGACGCGGAAGTTAAAGGGAGAAAGAACCTTGTTGTACTTTTTGGATGACGGTAACGTTTCCTGACTTGCTAGTTTCAAGTTTGGAAAAGATAACGTCGGCCAGAGTGCGCCGATCACCCGAGTTCGGTGGAAGCAAGGTATCCAGTGCACGGACATCAACGGAATCGAGTTGCTATTTGACGTGAGAAGCTTAATCGGCACGACGACAGCGGACCGAACTTACGAACATTGCCTCGGCGTCGCCACCATCGCTCATTTCCTCGGCATCGTCGTTGTCGCTTTGGTCAGATAGTTCGTCTGTTGTACGCATTTGGGGTCGCAGATTGCGTGAGTCTGCTGCCTCGTTACCATTGCCGCTGTCATCGTCGGGCATCTCGAGCTCTTCTTGCTGGTCGCGGGCAAGCTCGAAAATTTTTCGGGAAGTTTTTGGATCGAGAATGACCTGACAAACAGTCTTGAACGAACGCCGTCACGTAAAAGATGGAGTACCTCGTCGGTGTCATCTTCTGCGCGCCCCCGCGACTTTCTTCGCTTGCCGGGCTGAGAGACACGGCCATACTTTGCATGGAGCTCGTCGTCGTCGAGCTGAGTGAGGAGGGGGTCGTGGCGTTGTTTGGTAGATTTTTGTGTTCGGGGCATGACAGTTGCAGATAGAGAAGCTCGTATCCATCGTTTGATAGTTTGATCGAGTGGCTGTGCACATAATCTCAAGATCCCCCTGTCGCAAAGTGGAGCGTGTACGGTCGCAACGTTGGGCTGCCGAAATATAAAACCGCCCTGGTTTTAATTTCTCTTTCGTTCTCGTTTTTCGCTTCACTCGCCATGTCCCAACTACTGCCCCTTGAACTAGTACCCGCTCTTTTTTCACTCTCTGTCCCTCCACGCTGACCCCCATTCATAGACCCAGACGTTGGACAAGAATGGTAAAGAAATAACATCTGTTGGTTTTCTTCGCTTTGGGTTCAATAGCGAGCTCCCCATCGACATCGTCCGCTCGCTCTACCTCCGTCCTCAATATGTCGTCTCTGCACCGTCTGGTGCAAAAGACGGAACTCTTGATGCAGCAGACCAGTCAAAGTCCATTTATTACCCGGACACGCATGCCGTCTCCTATACCACCCTCTCCCGGTTCCCCCCTGTAAAACTCCTTGCTCCCTCAGCACGGAAGCGTGTCCTCGTCACCGGTGGCGCTGGCTTCGTCGGGTCTCATCTCGTCGATCGTCTCATGCTCCTGGGCCACGAAGTCACCGTCCTGGACAACTTTTTCACCGGTTCAAAGACTACCGTCAACCATTGGGTTGGCCACCCCAACTTTGAGCTCGTTCGTCACGACGTAGTCGAACCTTTCATGATCGAGTGTGATCGTAAGTCTTGATAACCTTTATTTGCAGCCCCATACTTATTTGTTATTTCTCAGAAATTTATCACCTTGCATGTCCCGCTTCACCTCCTCATTACCAGATCGATGCGGTCAAAACCTTGAAAACCTCTTTCATGGGTACTCTCAACATGCTTGGCCTGGCAAAGCGCACCAAGGCCAGGTTTTTGATAACTAGTACCTCTGGTCAGGCCATCTTTTCTGCCCGCCCGATATCGCCACTCAGTCCCTCATAGAAGTATACGGTGACCCTGAAGTACACCCTCAGCCTGAAGACTAGTAAGTGTCATATGCCATGAATCATGTATGCGTCGTCCTGACCCGTCTGGAGTTGGGGCCACGTCAACCCTATAGGGCCTCGCGCTTGTTACGATGAAGGAAAGCGCGTCGCTGAAACATTGACGTACGGCTTCCAGCATCAGGATGGTGTGGAAGTTCGGGTGGCGCGCATTTTCAACACATATGGTGAGATACTTGTAGTCCTCTGAGCAAGAGTGTCAGCTCATTCCGTTTCCTAGGTCCTCGCAGTGTGTAGTTCGTCGTTCATGTGTTTACTTGAGCTCATCACCGCTCTTCTAGTGAATCCCGCCGACGGCCGTGTCGTTTCCAACTTCATCGTACAAGCTCTGCGTGACGAAGACATCACCGTATATGGCGATGGCACCCAGACCCGTTCATTCCAGTACATCCATGACCTCGTGGATGGTTTGATCGCATTGATGAACTCCGACGAGTCGCGCCCCGTCAACATAGGGAACAGCGACGAGTTCACAATTGGGGATTTCGCAGAACTGGTCCGGGAGATAGTGGAGAAGGTGCAACGCGAAGACGGCGTCACACCATCTCGCCGACCGCAGATCGTTTATAAGCCTATACCGACGGATGATCCCAAGCGAAGACGCCCTGATACTACGAGGGCCAAAGAAACCTTGGACTGGCAGCCACGCTGGACCGTTCGCATGGGAGTCGAGGAGATGGTTAGATACTACAAGGCTAGGATGGCGGAGGGAAGCCTCTGAAATTTGTGAATTTGTTGCTCTAGCTGGGAATCTAGATACAGGTTATATGACGTAGTGAACCGTTGTATAGATACTACGTCGAGTGAATAATTCATCATTACATGGGTATCCTAAGGAGTGATGTTATCATGACAATGAAGAAAAATGAGTGTTGTTTCCACCTTTTAACAGCAGGGTATCTGGATCTGCAACGCTATGCGAGGTTCCTTGATAATGGAATACTTTGTGCGGCGTTCTTGAATGAAGCGCTTTGCGTGACTTTCGAGATCGAGCCTTTGAAGTTCTGCTTTTCGCCATTGGAATTTGCCGTCGTTTTCCGCGTACGGCAGTCCTGCCTAACAGGTTCCGTTACCAAATCCATCCCGTTGGCGATCAAACAGCCGTCGAAAGGCCGCTCAGGCGATGGGGACCTTATAATTTGTTGCGCGGCGATAAGTATCTCGGGATCTGTAGAAACAAGAAGATTGAGTGCACGTCTCAACCATACCCCATGAACACACTTACCAACATGACTTATTCCCCGATCATCACCATGGAACCAATGATAAGTTTGCTTCCGTTCTGAAAATCTGTAATTATCATGTAAGAACATCTTGTTTTCGGGCAAATAAAACCATGTCGCACTTTCGTACTGGGCGGCCGTCCCTACCGAGAGGACAGAACGTTTTGTCGATGTCTTTCGAGTAGAACCTGAGGCTTTCAAACTGACTCCTGGCGACTTCTGGGGAGACGCACGAGAAGGAAAGCAATGACCTTGAGTTTCGGTGAGCAATGGACGGATCACCAACAAGCTCCGAAAGTGTTTGTAGCGCTTTCCTTGCACGTTCCAGCGTCGGAACGGTGGGAGGGCGTAGATCCGACCGCGACCGGGGGAGTTGAGACAGGAACCCGGTGAAGACACGATTTACCAAAGAAGCGCTTCCAGGGATGACGGATACGCAAGCCTTGGCACCTAGTAAAGTGGTTTATTGTTTCATCGTCTCCTTGCACAATCCAGGCACGAACCTTTGATCACATAGAAACGAGGCTCCACTCCAGTAGCGTCTTTGATATCGTCCCTCAAGTTTTCCGCGTACATGAGTGGTGCAACGGGACTTTGCTCATTCTTCGCGAGTCAACTTAGCCCGGGTAGTGAATAGATTGTACAACGCACCTGTATGATGAAAACCGGACAGGTGATCCTTGCGAGCTCCTTCTTGCTAATCGTTGTTCGCTGTACGCGACTGAATATTGGACTCGAGCACTTGAAAATAGCAAGCTCACGTTCATCAAAATGTTTATGAGTGCCACAACACGAAGCCGCTTTGCTGGGGGTGTTATTTTCTCCCAGTATGCGATTAACTATTCGCACCATCAGCCATAGAAAGCATCGACCGTCCATCCACTAACGTTATCTTGAAGGTCAACATTGTCATTCTGCAGGCGTGGATGAGTAGTCGTTCTCCATCACTAAGCGTAGATATCTTACCTCGCCAGTCATGAAGTTGACGACTTCGCTGCCGGCGTGTTCGAACGAATCTAAGTCAGGTGCATAGCACCACAACTGGAGGAGTTCGTCGTATGTATTGAAAACCCACTTGAGTCTGTGTGCGTTGACATTAGATTAGATGGGAGGGACACCGAAACATACTCTGTGGGCGGCGGTACATTACAGAGTGTGAGACTCAAGACGAGTTCTGGCCACCTTGAAGAAAGTCAGCTGGAGACGGGCCATGACAAGGATGTACGCACAACGCAGTGAGCCGTAGGACAGAATTGACGGATATGCACTCGAAAGCAAGGAAATGAGCGGGAGGTAAACAAAGTGCCTATTCATGAAGTCAGTATAGAAAGGATACAGCCGTTCATAAACGAGGCGTACTTGGATGGTTGCTGCAAGGTCGGCAGCATCTACGTAGACGTCATGTAACGCACTGGGTCGGCACCGGGAACGACCTTGCGTGCGTTGATCGAAGGCAATTAGATTGTACTCGGAGGATAACCTTGGATCATCGAAATGCTTTGTGAGCCAGCTTGAGTCGAGGAAGAGTGGGTGAAGCACGACGACTGTTGGCTTCTCTGGATCAAAACTTCCAACGTTCCCATACGCCGAGTTCGTGATGTACCAGATCGACACATAGTCGTCATGAGACGGTAATTGGACAAAAGGCATATATAGGGTGCTCTGGGTGCGAAGCGAGGCAACTTAGACAATGCAGGGGGAAGCGATGGGCGCCTGAAAATGATTTTAAGTGTAGATATGAAAGGGAGATGATACGTAGCAGTTCATGCGTCCGCTGTCTCCGCGGCCCGTAGCAATGCCGGAATCATTTTTAATGCCCATGTATTAGCCGAGGTCGCCTGTCAAAATTGGGTCTTCGCCAGGGTTCGTTGGTCCTATCGTTACGAGCGCTCGACGAACGAGCTCATAAAAGGTCATGGCGATTAAGTGTGCCGTCCGGTGCGAAACTTGGAACGAGTCTCCGAGTCCGCCACTGAGTGGATACCCGTGTTGCAGCAATCAAGTCCCCGAGTCTCCATCCTGTCAACGGGGTTAACCTTGGTTGACGTGAGACCGTGTGCCTCAGTAACCGATTTAATGGAAGAGAAGCAACAATTTGTCAAATTTGCCCACCATCAACCTCTCATATCCCGTAAGGAATGACTGCGGGCGACGCGAGGCCACACGGCGAGCTCGACACCCGAGGCGCGTGAGTCTGTACGACGTGAGACTGAAACAAACTCGACCGGAATCAGCAATGCCGGCCCCGATGGAAAGTGTCCCATGAAACTCAAAAACACAGTAATGGCCGCCGGGCCCATTCAAGTTGGGATCGACAAGTGGCACCCGCCAATAACGCCACGAACCGTAGGTAAGTACTTCTCGAAGTTTAACCCTGCTCTAGCTGTCTCCGCCGTCCGGGATGAGCTTCGGATTTTCCCTGCCAACACCTTCCTAACAATTGGATGTGACTACCGAATCCGAGAAGAGCAGCTCGAATGTTTGTATGTATCCAAGTGTACTGCCTCGAGAAGGTGCTTACACGTGGGATGATTCACTTGGTCCGTCCGTCCGTCCTATTACAGTCCTTCCAGAACCTGAATCACCCTTCGTTGCTTCTGTTACGGTAAAAATGTGCCTTTTGTGTTAAGCCGTGATCACGGTATGCAACGCACGCTTACCTGGCAGTCAGCCTGGGAAGTGGTTGCGAACATGGTCGGGACTCCGAGGGTTTCCAGTGCCTCTTGTTGCTTTTGGATGAGAGCATCCCAAGCAAGCAACACCCGTTCCTCATCGAACCTTTGCAAACCCCGACGGTATGCGTCATTCATCATCTGTGTGCCAAGAATTTGTCAGGTAAGCTCATTGTTGATAAGTTGGCTAGTCTCGAACATCAGCTTCATGCTTTGACAACCCTGCACCAATCAATGTAGCTCTACCATGGAATGGAAACAGTTAATCAAGGGACCGCAGAAAGGCTTCACATGCTTACCTGGTGCGAGCGACTTTGACTTTTTCCTCATGTTTCTTATGTATTGCCTGCCGTTCTTCCCACAGCTGTTGTTCGAGCTCATTTTGTTCTTGCTGCAGCTAGAGGTTATCTTAATGACTTGTGGGAATGAGGCATGGGGGCGGCTCGTACACGAGATATAGCAGTAAGGAACTGGGGATCACTAGCAAGTTGTGTCAGATGAGGCAGTGCCTGCTGGAATGACATGGAACGAATGTCCTGCACAGGCGCGGAGGACGTTGGTGCAACGGGCCGCGGAGTCCGGTACTCAACCTGGGTAGGCGACGGGTCCTGTGATGGCCGAGGAATGTTTCGAGAGGATTGATGAGTTGTGCGTGTATCTGATGGCGGCGTATTGATAGCAATGGATGTCCATTCCGATGATCTCAACTGCGAAAGCAAAGAAGCGACCGAAGCTGGTGGAGCAGTATCGGATGATTGAGCCCTTGATTGGCCTTGTACGTCTTGCAATGAACTTGCGAGTGATTCACGGACTTCTGGGTGTTGTTCTGAATTGATGTGCGATGGATTCGAGTTCAACGTGTCCTGCCACACTCGAGAAGCTCTCAGTTGTTCGAGGAGGGTCTTGACCGCTGTGGGATCCTGAAGAACGTTTGTTGTGAGTCTGGCTGCTGACCGCGCAGTGATGCTCACGTTGATGTTGGTGGAATTCATTGCAGGGGTCACTCAGTGGTCACGTTTGGTCACGCGAGGCCAGCCACCGTCCAATCACGCTCCACTTGGAGCCCGCAACATGCACGAGCAGTCTTTCAAGTCATCTGAAACAAAGCACGACTGACTGTCAGAGTCGTCCCGGTTGACGAATAAGGTCATGCGACAACGTCGGTGAGTTTGGTGGTAGCTGGCAGCCGGTGACAAGGTGCACCGTGCCGCGGAGATGTGAAGGCTTTACATTGGCCTTGCGAGTGTAGCAACCCACAATGGAGTGACTCATGCAAGTGTACGTCTACGGGTTATTGTGAAGGCGGATTACGGCAACCAAAAAAATAATAATAATTGCATAAAGTAATCGGACATTTCCACGCTTCCGAACGACACTCTCAGAGCACCCCCCGTCAGTCATCAACGTACTCTTCCTCTTCTCCTCCTCCTCTTTAATCATTATATTCCCTTTCATCCATTAGCAATTTCCCAATCCTCTCCTTTCTTTCCATAATGTCTTCCGATCGCACGGATTATCCTCCACAAGCAAGTTCCTCCCACATGATGAAGACAACCAAGCGCGGGAGACCCTACCTCAAGGTACATTCACCCTCTTCTCTTCATTCCCGCACCAATTTTTGCGTTCCGTAGGACACTCTCGATCTGTTTGCGACTCTCATCGTCTCACTTCAATTGACAACCCACAAACAATATTTCCGCACCTTCCCGAATTCATTCTCGACGTCAGCACATCCCTTCCTTCATCTTCTCTCATCTTCTCACCCTCTTCTCCAGCGACGAGGCGGCTCAGAACCTGGCTTCCTTGAAATTTTCCCAGTCCAACCGTGGGCCGGACCCAAGAGACAAATCACGAATAGTGACGACCACAACGACCACTACCTTTTCTATGACCCGCGAGATGGCAAAAGCGATGTGCCAGCATTTCATGGATGCTCGTCTGATCGAAAATGCTGCTGATCAGGGGTCAAATTTATTCAAGGATCGTGGCACGTATGTCCTCACGCCAAAGGGTCTTCACGTCCTCGAGCGTTTTATCTCGAAAAACGGCATCAATTCCGATCACCTCCAACACGTATTTGCATCCCAACCTATTTGTATCAAATTACTTCACCTCGAACGTCGCTCAGCCGATGACGAGATCATTGTCACACAGTCCGTAATAACTGCCCTCTTCCGTCGCTTCATCGGACGCCAGCCCAACTACCCTCCTCAAAATGCCACCGCACCACAAGACGCCTTTCAAGAGTATCACGAGCGATCCAAAGGTGTTCAGCTCATGGACGTGCAAGAAAAAGCACAGCCGCTTTTGGGCAAGGCAACGGTTGTACACAAATATTGCTTTGCTGCCGTCTCTGCGCTCGAGTGGCTTTGCGACTTCACGTCCGTCGTTGGGAGAGAAGAAGCCGCAGAGATGGCTGCGCAGTTTGTCCGCTTTGGTCTCATCACTCTGGTTAGCGACAAGAGGAAGAATAACGATTCTGCCATCATTTTTACTGTTCGAGGTTCTGCTCCCGGCGGTAACTCTCCCGTTAGCGTGAGTTTTGTCGATTACCATTTTTGCCTCCACACTGGGTCTGATCATTGTTTCAAGCAACATGGCGAATTCCGATGCACTGCGAAGGCTATCTATAGAATCACCGATGAAGGCAAACGAGTGGCTCAGTGGGAAGAACACCCGTCCTCCCCTCACAGCTCCATGACCAATCTTCACGAACGCTCGTCGTTAGAAGGCAGCACGCTTGAGAGTGCCGCCAAATCGGGACATGAGGCCACCGTCAGTGCTGCAGACGCCAAGATTCATCGCCGGATTTCTATGGCGGAGAGGCTCAACAGTGCTTATACCGAGTCGAGGGGGTCGAAGGAGGCGAAGGCGAGTGTCAAGAGCAATACCGATCGTCTGAACCAAATTCTCGAAGAGCCGTCCTATCGTGCCCTCTTTCGCGAGTTCCTCAAAGCAAATTTTTGCGAGGAAAACCTTGCTTTCTGGATGGATGTCGAGGATTTCAAGCGCAAGTTCAGTATCACATCAAGTGCCCAAGCGAACGTCCCCGCCGGTCGTGGAGCGAAAGGGACGCCTGGCCAGGCAGCAATGGAGAAACATCACGAGTCGCTCATCCAGACAGCTTTCCAGATCTACAACAAATATCTCGCGCCGTCAAGTCAGAACGAGCTTAACATCGATCATGGCTTGAGACTCGACCTTGCTAGTTACCTGAGCGAGGTGATGACCAACTTGAATGGTAAAAAATTTGACGGGCAGGTTGATGCCAGCCAAGCTGGTGCTTTCAATGCGACCCAGCTGCAGATGCTTATCAAGTTATATTCCCGCATCCAAACCCACGTACTCCGGCTGATGGCGATGGACTCGTTACCCAAGGTACGTCACTGCAAGCATTTGCCACAGAACACGTTCATACTTGCATTGTCCAGTTCATCAAAACTCAGCGCTTCATTGAAGCGAAACAATGGCTCGGAGGTGATGCATCCGAAGACATCCAATTCCTAACAAGCCCCCCCGCTCCGCCTGGCCTAGGAAGTGAAGAGACCGGTGGCGCATATATTACCGTTTCTGCGAAAGCCACTGAACGAGAACAGAGGCAGCACCAGCTTTCTGGCTCCTCCACGATTTCATGAGCATAACTCCATCACGGTCCTTATTCCCCCTTTGTCCTCAGCAGACTCTGCCCTACTACCCCACATACGATATCCTCGCACTTTTCCTTTTCGCACTGGGTTTAGTATCTTTCATCACCCAATCTGTTGTTACTTTGCAATTTTTTTCTTAGCGTAGGGGCTTCGCCTCCATACCTTCGTCACTGGCAATAATCTTCACTGTTCCTTGGCATCATGCAGTGTAGTTCCCTGGGCCTTCGCGTCATGCTTAACACTATTCCCGCTGGTTCCTTCTTGTCCATCATTTGCATCACGACGACTTCCTGCCCATTCTTCATCCCCAAGGCTGTGTACAATCTACCTTATAATTATATGCATACCTACTGCCTTTCGCAAAAGTGCACTGTTAATCCACGACTTTCGTGTCTTTACAGCATGGTGTCGTATATTAGTTGTTTATCACTTGATCCGAACATTTTGACTGAGGCTGGGCTCATGGGAACGCGAAGCACTGATTCGACATGGTGTGAAAGTTGGTTGCAGCCGCGCTCTCGCAAGTCGTTCCGCATCAATCTGCACATTGTTTACCCCCAACGCTGCTCAAGATGTCCTGGATCTGGAATCCCACCGGCAACGCACCAAAGCCCCAACCAACAGAAGAAATGGTGCCAGACCCAGGAGATCCAAACAGAAAGGTGTCCAAGAAGACGGCGAACAAACCCTTCCTAGCGTACGTGGCCCTAGTGTCCGTTAGTCGCTTTCTCACTGTTCAGCCGTTCGTTAGTTACCACGAGTACAGAGTCGAGCGGGAGAAGCTCCACGAAGCCTGGCTTCAGCGCAAGAAGGAGCGCGAAGAAAAGCTTGCGCGAGGAGAAAAGGTTGGTCCTGAAGAGCGAGACCCAACCGCTGAAGAAGAAGTCGGCTTCCTCGGCCTCCTCAAGTTCATTGTCTACCTGTTACTCGTCATTGTGCTTGCCGGCAAGTTCTTCACTGGCAGCTTCCTATGGGAGTATGATGGTAAATGGGCGAGACTGAAGACGTACTGGCCGGTGAACCCACTTTCGCCCTTGCTCGCATTGTTGCCCATATCTCAGTTTGGTTGTGATACAGGAATCTAGTGGCCGCCTTTTTTCGGAGTCTTACCTGGCCACGTTTGACGGGACGGACCCAAGCAAGCCCTTGTACATCGCGGTGGGTCCCACTCCACATGAGTTATCCTATCGGCAGTGACTCATCTGAGGTAACCGACGTAAAGATTGATGGTGATGTCTATGACGTTTCAAGTAATAGACGAACATACGGTCCTGGGGGCTATTACTACACCATGTATGCTCCGTTGTATTGTCTTATCCCGCGGAATTTTGACTGGTGGGGCTGTGCAGGGCCGGTATTGATGCAGCAAGATCCTTTGGCACTGGGTGCTTCGAGACGCACCGTACACACGACTTACGAGGAATAACCGACGAAGAATTCCAGGTGGGTCTTGATTGTATTAGTCTATAACAGTCAAGCCTGACTTTTGATAGGGCGTACAGAATTGGAAGAAGTTCTTTGCAGACCACAAGTCATACCCTAAGGTAGGCAGGGTCCTTCATCCTCCCATCGATCCCCAAAGTCCTATCCCGGAACACTGCAATGCCAACAAAGGAGAGACCACGCAGCAAGGAAAGGGCTCAGATCACGGTCGCGAACCTTCGGCCCAGCCTCATCACTCGACGGACAGGAAGTCGGAGCACCAGGAACTGTAGATTAAGTGCTACTACGGTATTGAGAATATGCTTAAAGTGATGATGCGGCATGCAAGGAAAACATGGAGTGATCACCGAGCGTAAAGTTTACTGGACCTTGGTTCATAGCATGTCATAAATGGTCATATAAACATAGTCCCTGAGAGGGATGTGCAGATCGGTGCTTCGATGGTACTTCCGAGGGTGAAGGATTTTATATTTTCCTCAAGCCTGCCAAACACAAGCCATGAGTTCAAGCAGTGCTAGCATTGCCGGCACAGTCTAACTTGCCTGAGGGGGTGCTCCGTGTGTCATGAAGTAATTCCGTAGGATTGGGAAGTCGGCAATTGAACCGTTAACCATGGAAGAAAACGGACTCTCTCGATACTTGGCAACAATGATATTGCCACGCCATGCGGTTGCCTCTCGAAAAGCCCTCCCTTGAATCTCCCGAATGCACTTGTTGATCGGGAAGGGCATTCCGTCACGTGAAACCACAGGGTAAAACACAACGTAAGGTTGCGCAAACTTCTTATTCATTCCGTCAAGCGCCTCAACGAGCTAGTATGAGATAGCCGTCAGTGGCGTCTAACCGGGTGATCAATTTCGTGAAACACACATGATAATGCCATGCACGAGGACCAAGGCCCTCTGCGATGTAGTCCATGTAGACCTCTGGGTGTGGCATTCGAGCAGGTTGGGTACTGTGAGGAGCATGAGGGTCGGGCATCGACATCGGGCTCGACATGAGCGCGACCATGTGTGGGTTCCGACCGTCCGATGGAAAGAGAAGAGCCTCGAAGGATACTAGCTGGTCCATGACCAATTACGACGAGAAGATGAGTGCGATATAAAACTAGGAGAGTAGGTAGGGAATAAGTAGTTGGCTGTGGACTTGAGGCCTCGGTGGTGTAGAATACTTTGGAATGACGGGGCAAGCAGAGGGCCCTTATATATGTCTCTGAAACGAGGTCAGGGCGATGTCCGAAGGATCATATGGGACTAAGGAGAAGGAACATAGCGGGATTACTTTAGCACGAGGTGTAACCGAAGTATCGGCACACATTGTGGCCATTGCCAAGGACTTGTGCGCGGCGAAGTGATACGGTCACCGCTCGAGTTAAGATTTTCATGTGCGATGTAGAGAGAAGTAACACAGGGTGGGCCGCGAGCAGGACTAGAGCGGCGGTATATGAGAGATTAAAGCGGGAGGGTCAATATTGATGACGGGAGCCGGAAAGCTCTAGTTAGGACCCGAGCTTGTGCAGATCAACCTGTTCATCTCGGAAGCACAGCAACTCATTTCCTGCAACACAATCAAGACAAAACCAGCCCTCGACAAAAAAATTGCAAACCGTTGACATAAAGCAAGCTGAGCGACTCCAACTCACTTATCCGCTGACACGCTAACCCCCCGTCAGCCTTTTCACGAGGCGTTCCTGTCGCAGTTGACAGTTTTGGGGTTGCCAAATTCTTCCATTTCTGCTTTCCTTTCTATGCAGTCACGCTCTGGACATCCCCGGGATCTCGCCCTCAAATGCGTCCGCCGATGGCTGGCGCCATCATTCCCCAGACTTCTAGTTTATCACCATCCGGACGCTATGCGCTGCGCATTGGCTAGGGTCTGACCCCTGCCGATTGAGTCTCTTGGATGCAGGGTGTATTAGATGCGTGTACACCTTCACTTCGCGAGCCAACGTATCATGTGGATCCAACAGCTGGTAGATTCCGTATTCACGCGCAATTTGATTGGCCCTTTCCCCCCTCATATGTAGGTGCCCCAAAGTCGAGGTGCGGGACGATCCATGTTTTCAGCCGTTTGAAATGGTCGATCTCTATGGACTGTGACATGGTCCGGCTGTATAGAAGGGGTCGTTCGGAACATGACCATTGTTTGTGTCATGTCTCCTTATTCATCGTGTCATCTGGCTGTGCGTATTCTCCTTTGGGTACTCGTAATCCTTGGGATCGCAAAGCACGCCCACATCATGAGGTGCGACTACCTCATTGGTGTTTGAATGGAGAGCTTTTTATTCCTTTTGTACATGTCCGTCTGAGTGTTGTCTAGGGATCCTTGACGCTTTCCCTGCGGCGGACCTCGTGCTTATGCTCAGCGGTGTGTACTGGTGTGCACACCACGCCGGTACCGCTTGCAAGACAATTCAGGGAAGTGAACTTACATTTATAGGTTGAGCGACATGGCCACTAATAATTTGGCATGCTGGGTGTCATGTCCGTCTAATGCACAGGATTTTTGCAGCGCTTGCGTATTTAATTTCCCGTCAAACTGGGTTATCGCAGCTCCGACGACGAATCGCCCTTCCGCGTCTATGAGAGCGCCGTTCGGGATTCGAGTCGACTATTACCTGTAGGTTCACTCGGACAGGGAATGGCCAGCCACAAGTTTTGCTGGCGACATTTCTCGATTCTCGGACAGGTAAATTCCCGGCGCAGTGCGGATAGAGTCTTTCGGTTACTTGCTGCGTGTAGATTGTTTATTAATATAGTAAACTGTCTGCTAGTATCCAGCCCGTCAGTGTGAGTTGGTTCCCAAAAAGGCAGGTTTGGTTCAGTGCGGGAGGTCAAAGCAAAAAGCAATTCAGAGTCAAGCAAGTTTTCTACCAGTCGCAATGGCTGCTGGGTCCATCTTGGTTTCCACCCAGCTTTCTTCTCTCTTTCCATCCACCAGTGCGCCGTCAGTTGTCCTACAGTCCTCCCGTCGAAACGTCGCCACTCCGACGCCAACTGCTAGCGTAGATCTACATCCCGAACACGCGTCTTTCGCGTCCATTGTACATTCACAATACGTTGGTTCCATCCTCTTACGCGTTCTTCACGGCGGTTTGATCGTGGAGCTCATCTCGTTGTCGACACAAGCTCCTCCAATTCGTTTCGTCTTTCCCGTCCCTATCCTATCCACTCCAGCTATCCTCGCAGCTACCGAGCAGGAACTCCATTTGCTGGTGGTTACCGTCACAGGGTCGCTCTACCGCTTGGTGTTGCCGACCGCAAATCTAAACCTCCTCTGGCATGATCAGGTGGCCGCAAACTGGTGCAGAGAGTACATCATCAAGAGTGTTTCCGATCTTTCTAGGGGTATCGTCCAAGTACAGGGAATTCACTGCATAACAATCGGGCTCAAGAACGGCTCGCTCCTCCGTATAGACTCTGAGCGGATTGGCGACGATTCATGCGATGGTATGCATCTTTTCCCTTGCGGCTCGCATGTGTACTTAGTTTGCTCTCGTAGATCTTTGGACGGAGACACTTAGCCAGCCAAAGTCTTTCTTTGGTGCCTTCGCGTCTTACATTCCTGGCCTTCAGCCTGCAGCAAGCGCAGCATCAGAAATACTTTCCGTAGCCAGTCTTCCTCAGCCAACAGATCTCAGTCATGCCTGGACTCTTTCGCGGGATCGTGTTCTCCGACTTTGGACCGCAAAAAGTGGTTGTGTCGCCTCCAAGACCCTTTCAAGTCGGGGGACTAGCCAACCAACCCTAACCGGCGCCACTGTGTCCGAAACTTTAGATGCCGAAGCACGGAATCTTTTGCGTATTTGCTCCGGTGGTACCAATGATGAAAGCACGTTCGCTATCGCGTTCGTGCCAACTCCAACGGACCCACATTCTGGTGGATATTTCCAGATCTTCGACTCAACGGCCGATCAACTGCGGGAACTTGGTTTCGTAGAGTGTTCCGCCGCCAGTGCTCACTGTCACCTGCAAGATTTCATAATTAACGACGGCATGTTGTGCGTGTTATGGGAACGCCAAGGCTGCTCATTGATGGAGAGAACCTCCTTCGCCTTGGGGAACCTGAATACGTTCGACAACACAACGTGGGCAACATCCAGTCATGGAGAAGAGGCAGACCTGACCCCCGCGTACATTGAAGAACTCCTCCGTTCCCCTGGTTCGCTCACAGAGAAATTCATGGAAGCAATTCTTGGTCCAGGCTTGTTCTCCCCGCTGACCATCCGCACTGCTCTCGAGCAATACATAGACGCATGTCTCTCCCTGCCTGGCCCCCCCGCACCAGAGCTCACGACATCTTATGCAACTGTGGTCGAGAACATCGCTGCGGTGGTGGGTTGTACCGTCTCTCTTGTACAAGACCCGCATACTGGTGCAGTACAGCACGACCGGTATTGGAGTGCACTCAAGCGAGATTGGGAAGGGTTCATTACTCGCTGCCGTGAGGTGGAGCGCAGTGCACGGTGGCCGCTCGCTCTTTGTGTTGGTCAGGGTAGCGAGGGTGTCGTCGTGGTTGAAAGAGAGCGAATCAATGCTCTTGCAAAGGAGGATCTTCCAATTGCCATCCATAGACACCTCAGCGACTCCCTTGTTGTGGACTCTCATTTTGCTGTTCTCGACGTTGCGTGGACTCTGTGCGACAAGATCGGACCAGAGCTTCTGCGCAACGTGGAGATAAGGGTCGTCGATGTTCTACATCAAGAAACCGCCTTCTCTATTGTGGACATCTTAGGCGACCAAGCGCAACGGTTGGACGTCAAGAAATCTCTCGACGATGCTACTCAGAACTGGATCATTGCAAAACTGCAAGATGTCGAAGACCTCGACAAAGACATCCGAATCACCCTCGATCTGGTTGCTGGCTTCGATCTGCAGGTTAAGCGAGAAGAGGATGAAGTCGAACTGCTCCTCCCTCCTACGCGGTCTGAATGGAGGGTTGCTCTCTCGGCAGCCTACATTTCCACCTCAATTCATGCTCGCTACGACATCTGTATCGCCCTGATGGCCCTTCTCTTCTTCCTCGCTGATGATCTGAAAGAGTGGGATCAGTCGTTATTAGAAGAGGTGTTTGCCGTTTTACGAGGCCTCGCTATGCTACGTTGCGCTGCGCGGCAACCAGCGGCAGACCATGCCCAAGATCTTAGTCCGTCAGACGATGTGAACACCGACGACATGATTGCGCGGATGAATAACATGCAGGTGTCTAGGCATCACTCTCGTTTTGCGCCAACATCCTCCCTTCTGCAGCGCCTGATTGCTCAATCAGGTGAATGTAATGAACTGCCTGGTTCAGCCCACCGATTTCTGGATACCACCGGTTTACTTCAATCCACTTCCCCAGCGCATGCCACCCTCTTCGAGGTACAGTTTTGCGACAACATTCGTGACTTGGGATATCCTGATTTTGCGCGAGACATGCTTGCATGGCTGCCGCGAACTCCTGGTGTCATCTTTGTCACTGCGCAACTTTACATTACGCTGGGACGCGCGGATGACGCAGCCAACATGTTAGAGAAAGTGGCTGCCAGCTTCGGTGTGTCAGAAAATTTTTGTCATATGACATTTCTTACATTTAATCTCCCAGGTCCTGACAGTGGTCTGTCGTTCGAAGACGCCGAGGCCTTATCATCCGTTCTGCCTGCAAAGGCTCTATATGACTCGGATTTCTCGTTCTATCTAGAAGCATCTACGATTTTTAGATCAAATGGCCTGACACAGCACGAGGTTTCGTTCCTTCGTCTCGCCTTATCGGTCGCCCCGCCTGAGACTGACACAGCGGATATATGGTATGGTCTTACTCGGGGATACATAGACCTTTCCTTCTGGGAAGAGGCTTATTCATCTATCATCGCGGCACCATTTGATAACGTGTAAGCGAACCTTCTTATACGTATCTACATGGGATTCCCTTGACACAAGATTTGTACAGGAAACGGGATTGTATCTCCCAGCTCGTATATCAAATGTGTGAAGAGGGCGCCATTGAAATGCTGGTGTCTCTGGATTTTGCCGGTTTTTCCTCCGAAGTGGACGATGCACTTGCGTTTAAAGCCCGCAATACTGATCCCCGTGCTCGCCCCTTCTACTCTAGAATCTTATACACGTGGTATACACGAAGAGGGGACCATCGGAGCGGTAAATTTCATTTTCTCCTTGCTGTTAATCTAAGCTACCGTATCTGAACCCTCGATTTCTCAGCTGCCCGAACCATGTATCAACGTGCACGTAAACTGCAGGAAATCTCCGGCAAACCTGCTGACGTGATTTTGTTGATTGAGGACCAACTAGAATCTTACTTGCTCGCGATTAACTCGTTGTCCCTTTTGGAACAAAAGAATGCGTGGGTGGTTGTCCAACTGCCTGCTTCAAATGCCAAAGACTTCGAGGTGAATGCCGATCTTCATGTGACTATCTCGTTTTGCTAATCTTGTGACGATAGTCCCGCAAACGGCGGAAATTGGCGCAAAATTTGCCGCTTTCGACTACCGGCACTGGTTCAGAGATCATAGACCTCGAAGACCTTCGTTTCGAATACACGCTATTATCTGCAAGACTCCGCCTCATTCAACGCGATTCGACCTTGCTTACAGCTTCAGGTTAATAGCATGAATAAGGGATTAATTTGATCAAGGGTTAATGGCTGATTATTTACGTTGCAGACACTCTCTTGTCGCCATCGCTCGTAATACTACGGCTAGGACAGGCCAATCAGTTCGAGTTCGCCATTATAGCGGCCCGTGCTCTCGGTGTGGATATGAGTGAACTTTTCGCCGCGCTTGCTGCACAATGCATGAGGCTGTCGCGAAACCCAGACGGAGTTATGTAGGTGACCCTCGTTAAGGCGGTCCCTTGTCCATATTGACACCTTCCTACAGGCAAGATACAGCCGACTGGCTTCTGACGGATAATGTTTCCTCATGGCCCGGAACACCCGCTGACCGAGGGTGGCGGTACCTCAAACTTGCTCTAGAACGACATGACGGTCCAGATACG